>PVJI01031402.1:0-13160 GCA_004026765.1 Micronycteris hirsuta
CAGGGAAGTTCCCGGTAGTTGTGCTGGGACCGAAGCCTCTGGGGGCGGGGCCTGAGCGCACAATGGCGCCTTCTCTGCTCTCCGCACCCACACCGCCTCCTGCAAGCACTTCGGGCCCCTTTGCGCTGACTCCGGGGGTCGCTCCGGGGTCGGTGGGAGCCGGGCACAGACCGAGCTTCAGTCGGTCCCCGTCTGGGTATGCTTCAGCCCCGCGGAGACCGCCCCTCCAACCGCGGACCTGCTGTCTGCTCACCTGCTCGCCGCGGGGTTGCCGAGCACTCTCCCTTCGCTCTGCACCTTCTGGTTCACCAAACTTGATGAATGTATCTTCTTTAATTCCTTGGTTGTCGGACTTCCTCTCAATATGATTTCCTGTCAGATCTGGCTTTGTTTGGATGTGTATATTTCTTTTTTTTCCTTGTTTGGTTGTGTGAGGCGGTACGGTGCATTCACCTATGCTGCCATCTTAGGAAGTCCAAACCTGCTCTTCTAATCAAAACCTATTATTTCCTTGAGAAACACAGATATGCAAATTATCTTTTACTGATAACTTAAGTCAGGGTTGTATATACCATAGCAACTAGATAACCTCTTTGTTGGATACCTTACAACCCAGTCCCTAATGTGATATTTCTAAACCTCTCAGAATTTCATTTTGTTCCTATCACTAACATTTATATGTAGTTACAAATGAGATCACAAATGATATAAAAGTATACTGTGTGAATAATGATAACTGTCACTTTGAAAGCAATATTGTGGTCAGTTAGCTACTTATTTTTTACACTTAAAAAATTCTTGAAAAGACATTTTTGAATATTCTCTGAACATTCCAATAAGGCTAAATGTTTGTGTACCAAAATGGTTCAAATGTTATAGTAAGGAAAATAAATTTTATATATTCACTAAAGTTTATGGCTACTAGAAAGGAAGTTCTATGCTTACTCATCACCCCCAACAGAATGAAATAAATGGCTTCTTTTCATTTTTAAGAGATTTTATTTATTTGTGTTTATTTTAAATTTTATTTATTTTTATTTATTTTTTATTTTTTAGGTTTCTTTTTTTTTTACTTCATTGTTGTTCAATTAGTTTTCTGCATACTCTCCCCTCCCCTCCCCCTCCATCCCACCTCCCTTCCCTGCCTCCCTCCCCACCCTTGGTTCTGTCTATGTGTCCTCTATAGTGGTTCCTGAAAACCCTTCTCCCCATTGTTCCCTCCCCCACCCCTGGCTATTGTTAGATTGTTCTTAATTTCAATGTCTCTGGTTATGTTTTGCTTGCTTTCTGCTTTTGTTGATTATGTTCCGGTTAAAGATGAGATCATATGGTATTTGTCCCTCACTGCCTGGGTTACTTCACTTAGCATAATGCTCTCCAGTTCCATCCATGCTGTTGCAAAGGGTATAAGCTCCTTCTTCCTCTCTGCTGTGTAGAATTCCACTCTGTAAATGTACCATAGTTTCTTGATCCACTCATTTGTTGATGGGCACTAAGGTTGTTTCCAGCACTTCACTGTATTTCACAGATATAGAACAAACACTTCAAAAATTTATATGGAACCATAAACAACCCCGAATATCAGCTGCAATTTTGAGAAAGAAGAACAAAGTAGGAGGGATCACAATTCCTGATATCAAACTGTATTACAAGGCCACTGTAATCAAAACAGTTTGGTACTGGCATAAAAACAGACAGATAGACCAATGGAACAGAATAGAGAGCCGAGAAATAAACCCAAGTCTCTACGGGCAATTAATCTTTGACAAAGTGGGCAGAAGCATGAAATGGAATAAAAATATCCTCTTCAACAAATGGTGTTGGGAAATCTGAATGGCTATATTTATTTATTTTTAGAGAGAGGGGAAGGGAGGGAGAAAGAGAAGGAGCGAAACATCAATGTGTGGTTGCCCCTCATGATTCCCCATACCGGGGGACCTGGTGCACAACCCAGGCATATGCCTTAACTGGGAATTGATCTGGTGACCCTTTGGCTCATAGTCTTGCACTCAATCCACTGAGCCACAACAGCCAGGGCTGTTTATTTATTTTTAGAGAGAGGGGAAGGGAGGGAGAAATAGAGGGAGAGAAACATCAAAATATGAGAGATACATCAACTGGTTGCCTCTTGCATTCCCCCAACTGGGGACCTAGCCTGCAACCATGTGCCCTGACTGGGAACCAAGCTATGACCTACCAGTTCATAGGCCAGCACTCAATGCACTGAGCCACACCATCCAGGGCTCATTTTTAAGCAATGGAAACCATACAAATTGCAAAGAAACAATGAGATCTGGGTCTGAGCTCAGGGGAAGATGGACTATCTGCAAGAAAGAGTTTGTAAATAAAACAAAAGTTGGCAATTATTGAAGACAGTCATTTTTTTTTCATTACCTTGTGTTTTATGCCATCCTGTATTAACTGGAAAAAGGACTTAACTTGCAGGTTCTCCAGAAAGTCATAGAGCTGAGGGTCTGTGTGGGCAGAACCCAGGATATGCAGACCTAAAGGGCCTGGTTCAGGTTCTTTTCTAGGACCATGGCAGCTTCCATGGCATCATGGGTCTCACCCCACTCATCCTGGGAAGGCTTCATTATGTCCCAGAAGAGTACGTGGCAACCACGATGGTTCTGCAACTTTAAAAGAAACCTAGTGTCTTCATACTTCTTTTTGGCAAACTCGCAGAAAAAAATGGCTCATGTCCTCCAGAGCCACATTGTCCTGGTCGAAAAAGAAGCTCAGAGAGAGCCTATTAGAGAGACTTGGAAGAGGATTTGAAGTAGGATTCAATTTCCCTTGACATTTTTTTATATTTTTAAAAAAATAATTTTATTTATTTTATTTTTCGACAGAAGGGAATGGCGGAAGAAAGAGAGGGAGAAAAACATCAATGTGTGGTTGCCTCTCATGTGGCCCTCACAGGGAATCTAGCCTGCAACCCAGGCATGTGCCCTGACTGGGAATCGAACCAGCGACCCTCTGGTTCACAGCCTGCACTTTATCCACAGAGCTACACCAGCCAGGGCATCACTTGACATTTTTAAATCAAGATCTTTTTCAGGTCTCGTTGAAAATAGAAAACGTCTTCCTCATAAAGACTGATCTTGCAATCTTACTTGTATGGAATTCATTAAAGTTTAGGACCCTCAGATGTGCCACAACTCCCCAGCTCCAGACTCTACAGATTCTCCCCATAAATACACTGTGAAGATATTGGTGTCAGATCACTGCCATCAGGCCACACCACAAGGAACTTGGAAGGTGGGAGCAATATACCAGTACACCTGCTGGAAGAGGAAATCCACCAACAAAGGAACCACCAACAGATAAAAATGGAAGAAGATGAAAGAGGAAGTGGAACCCACACTAACCCCAATCCAGGACCGACCTGGAAATACAACCAATTGGTGTAGAAATTACCCATAACAAACAACTGAGCAAGAGTGAGAGAGAAGCCTTAAAACCTTGTTCACACAAAAGAATCAGCTTCAACACAACCTGTCCACACCTGCAAAATAGAATACAAGGCCTGGTGGAGAGACTGCCCTTCAGTAAACCAGCTGGAGGAAAGGACCCACCAGAGAAAGACCCAACAACAAACAAAACCAAAAGACATACAGAGAACCAACATAAACAACAGTCCAAGACCAGCAAGCTCAGGAGATTAGGGAGACTGCAACACTGAATCTCACAGGTCTTCTACCATAGAAGTTCATGCCATAAACACAGGTAGTCAGAACAGATCAATTTAAGAAATGGAGGCTAACAAGATGAATCTCACAAACAATGGTAAGACAAAAAAAAAATAATCCCCAAATGAAAGGAAAGGAGGAAGCCCCAGAAAGAATGATCAATGAAACAGAGGCAAGTCAACTATCAGATATTGAGTTCAGAGCATTGGTTATCAAGAAGCTCAATGAGCTCACAGAGAATTACCAGAAACTACAGGGAAACTACAATGAACTCACTGCAAACTATATAAACATGAAAAAGGAAATAGAAACTATCAACACAGGGCAAGAGGAAATGAAGAATACAGTTTCTGAACTGAAGAACACAATAGAAGGAATCAAAAGCAGGCTCAATGAAGCAGAGGATCTAATCAGTGAGCTGGAGGTAAAGGTAGAAAAAAACACCCAGAAAGAGGAAGAAAAGGAAAAGAAGCTCAGAAAGAATGAAGAGGGATTAAAGGAAATGCAGTACAACATGAAATGTAATAATATCCATATAATAGGAATACCAGAAGGAGAAGAAGAGCTAGGGATAGAAAACCTGTTTGAAAAAGTAATGATGGAAAACTTCCCTAATCTGAAGAGACAAAAAGTCACACAAACCCAGGAAACACAAAGAGTCTCAATCAAGAGGAACCCAAAGAGGCTGACTTCAAGACACAACATAATTAAAATGGCAAAATTCCAAGACAAAGAGAGAATATTAAAGACAGCAAGGGTGAAAGCGGAATTAACATACAAAGGAGCCCCAATAAGGTTAGCAACTGACTTCTCAATATAAATGCTCCAAGGCAGAAGAGAATTCCAATAAATACTCCAAGTAATGATAAGCAGAGGCCTGCGACCAAGGCTACTTTACACAGCAAGGCTCTCAAACAAGATAGAAGGCCAAATAAGGAGCTTCCCAGACAAAAGAAGTCTAAAAGAATACACCTCCACCAAAGGAGTTCTGCGAGAGATGTTAAAGGGACTACCTTAAGGAAAGGAAGGAAAAGAGAGAGAGAGGAAAACAGGCACAAAAAAATGGCAATGAATAAGTACATATCAATAATAACCTTAAACATAAATGCTTTAAATGCTCCAATCAAAAGACAGAATAGCTGAGAGGATAAGAAAGCATGATCCACACATATGCAGCCTATAAGAGACCTAACTCAGGACAAAAGACCCACAAAGACTGAAAATGAAGGGCTGGAAACAAAATTTCCAAACAAACGGTTAGGAAAAAAGAACTGGGGTAGCAATACTCATATCAGACAAAAAAAGATTTCAAAAAAAGGTCCATAAATAGAGACCCAGAAGGCCACTTCATAATACTCAAGAGAAGAATCTACCAAGAAGACATAAACATTGTAAATATATATGCACACAACAAAGGAGCACCCACATGCATAAAGAAAATCTTGGAGGACTTCAAAAAAGATATTGACAGCAACACAAATATAGTAGGTTATTTTAACATCCCACTGTCAAAAATGGACAGATCTTCCAAACAAAATGTCAGCAAAGATATTGTTGTATTGAACAATGCCTTAGAAGAAATGGACTTAACTGATAGATATAGAGCCTTTCACCCCAAAGAAGTGAAATACACATTCTTTTCAAATGCACATGGAATATTTTCAAAGATAGACCATATGATATGACACAAAACAAGCCTCAACAAATTCAAGAATATTGAAATCATATCAAGTATTTTCTCTGACCACAAGGGACTGAAATAAGAAACCAACCCCAAGGAAAAAAAAACCCAAAGTACTCAAAATCATGGAGATTTAATAGCATGCTACTACACAAAGAATGGGTCATGAATTATATTAGGGAAGAAATCAAAAAGTTTCTGGAAACAAACAAAAATGAACTCACAACAACCCAAAACTTCTGGGAAATAGTGAAGACAGTACTGAGAGGGAAGCACACAGTGAGACAGGCCTACCTGAAAAAAGATAAAAACATTTCAAACAAACAACCTAACCCTGAGCCTACAAGAACTGTAGGAACAACTACCTAGACAGCCCAGAGCAAGCAGAAGGAAGGAAATAACTAATATCAGAGCAGAATTAAATGACGTAGAGACTAAAACCACAACTCTAAGGATCAATGAATCCAGGAGCTGGTTCTTTGAAAAGATAAACAATATCGACAAGCCTTTCAGCAGGCTCATCAAGAAAAAATGAGATAGGACCCAAATACACACAATCAGAAATGAAAGAGGGGAGATTACAACTGATGCCACAGAAATAAAAAGGATTGTAAGAAATTACTACGAACAACTGTATGCCAAGAAATATGAAAACATAGGTCAAATAGACAAGTTTCTAGAAAAATGCAATCTTCCAAAATTCAATGGAAAAGCAGAAAGCCTGAACTGACCAATAACAGCAGATGAAATTGAAGCAGTAATAAAAAAAAAACTCCCAACACACAAAAGTCCATGACCAGATGTTCTCACAGTAGAATTCTACAAAGCATTTAAGGAGGACCTAACTCCTATCCTTCACAGACTATTCCAAAAAAACTTAAAATGATGGAGGAATATCAAACACTTTCTATGAAGCCAGCATCATACTAATCCCAAAACCAGATGAAGACACTACAAAGAAAAAAATCTTCAGGCCAATATCGCTGATGAATATAGACACTAAAATCCTCAACAAAATATTGGCAAACCACATCCAGCAATACATTAAAAACATCATACACCACGATCAAGTGGGATTCATCCCAGGGATGCAAGGATGGTATAATACTCACAAATCAATAAATGTACTACATGACATAAACAAAAACAAAGACAAAAATCACATGATCATATCAATAGATGCAGAAAAACCATTCGATAAGGTACAGCACCCATTTATGACAAAAAACTCTCAGGAAAGTGGAAATAGAAGGAGCATTCCTGAACATAATAAAAGCCATGTATGAAAGACCTACAACCAACATCATACTCAATGGGAAAAAAAAAAAGCTAAAATCTTTCCCACTAAGATCAGAAACAAGACAAGGTTGTCCAAGATCACCACTTCTATTCAACATAGTACTGGAAGTTTTAGCCACAGAAATCAGATAAGAAAAGCAAATAAAAGGCATCCAAATTGGAAGGGTGGAAACAAAACTATCATTGTTTGCAGATAACATGATAGTGTACATAGAAAATCCTATAGACTCCGCAAAAAACAAACCGACCTAATAAAAGAATTTGGCAAAACAACAGGATAAAAAGTCAATATCCAGAAATCAAAGGCATTTTTGTATACCGGCAATGAAACATCGGAAGCAGAAATCAGGAAAAAATACCACTTGATATAGCAATAAAAAAATAAAATACCTAGGAAAAAACCTAACCAAGAAGGTAAAGGACCTGTATTCAGAAAACTACACAACACTTAAGAAAGACATCATGGAAGACACAGACAAATGGAAACATATACCGCACTCATAGATCAGAAGAATCAACATCATCAAAATGTCCATACTACCCAAAACAATTTATAGATTCAATGCAATCCCTATCAAAGTATCAATGGCATATTTCACAGATATAGAAAAAACACTTCAAAAATTTATATGTAATGATAAATGGCCCCAAATACCTTCTGCAACTTTGAGAAGGAAGAACAAAGTAAGAGGGATTACAATACCTGATATCAAACTGTATTACAAGGTCACTGTAATCAAAGCACCCTGGTACTGGCATAAAAATAGACAGATAGACCAATAGAACAGAATAGAGAGCCCAGAAATAAGCCTAAGTCTCTATGGCCAATAATTTTTGACAAAGAGAGCAGCAGCATAACATGGAGTAAAAATAGCCTCTTCAACAAACGTTGTTGGGAAATCTGGACAGCTACATGCAAGAAAATGAAAAACATATTCACTGATATGTTCCCCAGAGCAAGGGATGTTAAGGAAAGAATAAACAAATGGGACTACATCAAAATAAAAAAAAAAAAACTTCTGAATATCTGAAGAAAACAGTATTAAAATAAAAAGAGAATCAACTATATGGGAAAACATATTTGCCAATGATACCTCGGACAAGGGTTTGATCTCCAAAATATATAAAGAACTCATACGAATCCACTCCAGGAAGACCAAAAACCCAATTAAAAAATGGGCAAAATACTTGAACAGACACTTCTCCAAGGAGGTATACAGAGGGCCCAGAGGCATATGAAAAGATCTTCAGCATCACTAGCCATCAGAGAGATGCCAATTACAACTACAATGATATACCACCTCACACAGGTCAGAATGACCATCATAAACAAAGCAACAAATAAATGCTGGAGAGTATGTGGACAAAAGGGAAGCCTAGTTCACTGTTGGTGGAAATGCAGACTGGTGCAGCCACTGTGGAAAAATGTATGGAATTTTCACAGAAAACTAATAATGGAACTGCCTTTTGACCCAACAATTCCACTGCTGGGATTATACCCTAAGAGCCCTGAAACACCAATCCAAAAGAACCTATGCACCCCAATATTCATAGCAGCACAACTTACAGTAGCCAAGTGCTGGAAGCAACTTAAGTGCCCTTCAGAAAATGAGTGGATCAAGTAACTATGGTACATTTACACAATGAAATTCTGCGCAGCAGAGAGAAAGAATGAGCTTATACCCTTTGCAACAGAATGGATGGAACTGGAGAGCATTATGCTAAGTGAAGTAAGCCAGGTGGTGATGGACAAATACCATAAAATCTCACCTTTAATTGGAACATAATCGAGACAAGAAAAAAGCAAGCAAAGTATAACCAGAGACATTGAAATTAAGAACAATCTAACAATAGCCAGAGAGGAGGGGGTAGGGGACTGTGGGGAGAAGTGTTTTCAGGAACTACTATAAATGACACATAGATAAAACCAAGAGCGAAGGGTGGAAGCAAAAGAAGGAGGTGGGTTTGGATGAGCGGGGGAGGGAAGGGGAGAAAATGCAGACAACTGTAATTGAACAACAATAAAGTAATTTACAAATTAAAAAAAAATAAAATAAGTAAATAAATAAAAAAAAAAAATGAGCAGAAAAAGCCCGGCTGGTGTAGCTCAGTGGATTGAGCATGGGCTGGGAACCAGAGAGCTCCAGTTCGATTCCCAGTTGGGGCACATGCCTGGGTTGCGGGCCAGGTCCCCAGTGAAGACCATGTGAAAGGCAACCATACATTGGTCTTTCTCCCTCCCTTCTCCTCTCTCTGAAAATAAAAATAAATATATTTAAAAAATTGAGTAGAAAAAAAAGAACTTAACTTGCATGTGCTTGCATGAACACAGTGAAAGATGATGAAGAAAAATCTTCAGATGGTTAACATTGATAACCTTCATGAAGAGAGACAGGAAGTGGGAGTGGAAAGAGATTTTTTTAAATACATTTTTTAGAGCAGTTTTTGTTTACAACAAAAAGAGGAATTTACAGACATTTGTCATGTACCCTCTTCCCCCACACATACACAGATGCTTTCATTATCAATATTGCTCAAAAGAATGGTACATTTCTTGCCAAGGATGAATTTAAATTGACACATCAAAATCAACTGAAGCCTATAGTTATCCTTCGTGTTCACTCTTGGTGTAATACATTTAATGAATATGGACAAATGAAAAATTATATGCATCCATCATTATATTATCATACAAAGTATATTCACTGTGCTGCTCTAAAAATCCTTTGTGTTCTACCTATTCATCTTCCTGCCACCAACAACTACTGATATCTTTATTGTCTCCATAGTTTTGCTTTTTCCAGAATGTTAGAATCATGTTGTTGTAACCTTCTCAGATCAGTTACTTTCACTTAGCAATATGAATTTGTCTTTTTATAGCCTGATAGCTCATGTCTTATTTTTTTCCTTTTCCCCCAATTTTATTAAGATACAATTGATAATCCTGGCTAGTGTGGCTCAGTGGATTAAGCACTGGTCTGCAAACCAAAGGGTCATCAGTTCCATTCCCAATCAGGTCACATGCCTGGGTTGTGGGCAAAATTCCTAGTAGGGGGTGTGCAAGTGGACACTACACATTGATGTTTCTCTCTTTCTCTTTCTCCTTCCCTCCCCTTCTGTCTAAAATAAATAAATAAAGTCTTTTAAAAATATATAATTGACATATAACATTGTATTAATTTAAGATGCACAACATAATCACTTGATTTATGTATGTATTGCAAAATGATTACTACAATAAATTGAGTTTAACATATATTAACTCACATAAAGTTACAAATATATTTTTCTTGTGATGAGAACTTTTAAGACCTACTTTCCTAGCAACTTTCAAATATACAATGCAGTACTGTTCATTATTTCTTCATTTCTTTTTAGCACTGAATAATATTGCATCTTTTGGATGTACCACAGCTTATTTACCCATTCACCAGTTAAGGGACATCTTGATTGCTTCCAAGTTTTAACAATTCTGAATAAAGATACTGTAAGCATTTTTATTCAGGTTTCTGCATGGACATAAGTTTTTAAATTCTTTTGGTAAATTTCAAAGTTGCGCAACTGCTGAATTACATGGTAAGAATGTGTTTAGTTTTTTAAGAAACTGTCAGGAGATCAGAAGATGGCACTTAGGTAGATGGGAGCAGAGCCCACTTCCCCCTGAACGCAGGTGGGACACTTGACTGATCTTCTGAGGAATAGAGTGAACAGTCAATGGAATCCCAGCTTATATGAAATTTGGAAGTCAAAATTGTAGAGGACACTGAAAAACAGATGGTAAGCAGATTGCATTAGGACAGTAAGGTCCTTGGGATCAGTGCAGAGACCAAGGCTGCTGTGGCCCCTGGCCTGGTACCTGCCACAGGATCCATAGAAAAGTGCCAAATCAACAGCTCCCTCCCCTACCAAACAGGGAGGACAGAGTGGCACCAAGATTGACCTGGATGTTTGAAGTCACTGGGGGGAATAAAGACAAAGTGGGAAATGCACAGAGGTGGTGTTCACCCACTAGGACTGTGGACGCCAGCTGGGTCATTACCAGAGAAGTGGGGGAGCCAGGTGACACCTGGAGAAGGGAGAAGAGTTGAGTCGTGACAGACCCTGATCTGGATAGTTTCCAGTCTGATTGGGAAGTTGGGTTGTGTGAAAAGCCTGGTGCTTGTTAAGAACGGTGGGCTTAAACAGAGTATTTTATTCAAAGAAAGACTCTCAGTTGCTATTTAAGGAACTCTCGGACAGCGGACAGCAACCCCCCCCACGCCGACTGAGGCTGCCACCACCCTGCCCTCGCCACCAGCTTTGCCCTGCACCCACCATCATGCCTCACCCCTGCAAGCTGCAAAGCTGCTGGCTTGCTAAGAGGAAGGAGGAGGCTCCCGCATGGACCTGCAGAAGAGGCAGCAGGGCTCAGGGAGTTAGCAGAAAGTACCAGAAAGACTTAACTCAGTGGGTTAGCTGAACAACCCTGAACAGACTTTGAGTGTCCAGCACCTACGACAGCAAAGAGGGAGAAGGTGTGGTGAGAGTTGCCCATAATTAGTGCACCTCAAGGACAACACAACTGGTGGATTAAAGGCACTGGCCTAGCGCAAATGGACAGTGGAGGCCCAGCAGTGCAACGGAGAACTGGGGCTGGAGACTGGGCAACTGTGAAGATTGCAGCACAGACCTGGCCCCCAATATTGCAAAACCATAGGATGAGAAAAAAACGAAGCTCAACAACCCTCAGCCTGTGGCATCCAGGAAGACCAGAAGAACTCGCTTAGTGGGTTTAAAGTCAGCAGGAGGTTTTTTTTTTTTTTTCCACCCCCAAGTGAGACAATAAGACCTGGAGCTGTGAAAATTCCAGAGACAGACCCAAAGAGGGATCACAAGGCTAACCCCAACAAATGAAAAACTAAGACAAATTTCACTTTGCTAGTCTAGAGAAAAATGTGTGTTATTGTTTATTTGTATTATTATTTTTATTATTTTTACTTCTTGTGTTTTATTATGTTTTTTCCTCTTCTCTCTGTTCAGTTTTCTTTGTTTTACTTTTTTGTTTAATTGCATTGTTTGTCTGGTTTTCCTTGTTCTCTCTTTCATATTATGATTTAATTTTCCTTCTTTCACTTCAGTTGTGTTCCAATACCACACTACTCTTGGTCATGTACTCCCTATTCTTCTAATTCAAATCATATAGTTCTTGTCATATTATTGTTGTTCCAGTATTTTTGTTGTAAATAATTGTTGTTCTATATAATTGTAAATACTACATAGTACGCCTCCCTGATCTTAGCCCATTTCACTATCTTCCAGAGCTGTATTACTGTAGTCATTAATTCTATTCTCTCACACATTATGCCTACTTTCTCTCCTTTACTTTCACTATATCTCATAATCTAACCTCCCACAAGCACCTTGTTTTCTAGATTCAGCTCAAAATGATTTCCCCCTCTAACAAGAGTCTTATCTCTTTTCCACATTTTATAAAAAGTGGCTAGTTGGATAAAAAAATCACAGTTAATGCTATACTTATCCAAAGGATCCCCTATCTCTTCTCTACGTATTGCTTCTTTAAATCCCATGGAATACTCTCCCACTGTCTTCATGCACGTTGTGTTCCCTGCAACTAATCACATATAACAGTAGGTGGGAGCTGTGGACAACAATATACCTGTTGGAAGAGAGAACCAAACAACAAAGGAACCACCAAAAGATAATAAAGGATGATGGTGGAGGAGTGAGTAGAAGGCGCACTAACATCCTCCCAGGAACAATCTGGAATTACAATTACACTGTGGAGAAGTTACTCAGAACAAACAACTGAACATTAGTGAGAGAGAAGCTTTATAACCTCTGACAGACAGAAGAACCACCTTCAGCACAACCTGTCTGCACCTGTACAATAGCATATAAGCCAAATGCATCTAGAGACACAACATAAACTGAATCCCAAGAGCAGCAAGTTCAGGAGATCAAGGAGAAAACACCACTGAATATCACAGGTCTCCTACTGTAGAAGCCCAGAACACAAAACTAGGAAGTCAGAACAAATCAATTTAAGAAGCACAGGCTAACAAGAAGAGTTTCACAAATAATAGGAGGACAAAAAACAAACCCCAAATGAAAGGAAAGGAGGAAGCCTCAGAAAGAATGCTAAATGAAATAGAGGCAAGTCAACTATCAGATATTGAGTTCAAGGCAATGGTTATATGGAAGCTCAATGAGATCACTGAGAATTACCAAAAACAAGAGAGAAACTATGATGATCTTATTGCAAGCTATATCAACATGAAAAAGTAAATATAGCAATTCCACTACTGGGAATATACCCTAAGAATCCTGAAAAACCAATTCAAAAGAACCTTTGCACTCCTATGTTCATAGCAGCACAATTCACAATAGCTAAGTGCTGGAAACAACCTAGATGCCCATCTACAAATGAATGGATCAAGAAACTATGGTACATTTACACAATGGAATTCTACGCAGCAGAGAGGAAGAAG
>PVJI01031403.1:0-13162 GCA_004026765.1 Micronycteris hirsuta
AAACAAACAAACCAGTAGCCATTTAAAAGTGGCATTTACCATATGATCTCACCTGTAAGTGGAACCTAATCAACAAAACAAACAAGCAAGCAAAATAAAACCAGGAACATTGAAATTAAGAACAAATTGACAGTAACCAGAGGGGAGGTGGGAGGGGATAATGGAGGAAAAGGGGGAAGGGTTTTCAGGAACGCGTACAAAGGATGCGTGGACAAAACCAAAGAGGGGTAGGATCAAGGGTAGGGAGTGGGGATGGCTGGGGTGGGGAGAAAATGGAGACAATTGTACTTGAACAACAATAAAAAAGTGGCATTTAGTAGCATATAGTATTTTCAGAGTGCTTTGCAACCATTGCTTCCATGTAGTTCTGAAACATTTCATCACTATGGGAACCCTCTGTACTATCTTTATAATTTTTCTATAAATCTAAAATTACTCAAAAGTAAAAATTAACAAAAAAACGAGTGCAAGAGAAAAAAACTAGCAGTGTTCACACCTTGTTAAATCTCTTAGAAAATAGGTTACATTTATTTCACATATTAACAAAAATATAAGTACCTAGGAACAGGGATTGAAAACTTCCAAACATACAAAAATGAGAGTGTTACATTTACTGAATTAGTTAAAATTTCTTGAGAGCCTCCATATGTTGAGCACTTGCATTATATTTTATATACCTTGGTTTATTTTATCATTATCACTCTTTTTTGACTTAACAATGAATGTGTGCTTATAATAATGCAGTGATGATAATTAGCATCTATAGGTGCTCACTAGGTAAAAGATACAATCAAATTCCCATGCAGACAATTAATAAACTTCCCATTCTTTATCTCTTTCAATTTAATTCTCATATTATCCTTATGAAAAGGATACTATCATCATCCTCATTTTACAAATGTGGAAACTAAGGCACAGAAACATTGAGTAACTCAATATCACAAGAGGCATGAATGAACTTTAAGTGCTAATGAGTTGGAATTCAAGGGACTGTTCCTTGTTTGAATGAATGAGTGAATAAATGACTGAATAAGCTTTTGTAGATAAAAGAATATGGGTGCATCTTTGAAAGCAGAGATGAGAGGAATTTTGGCTCCTGAAAAAATGGCTAAGATGGCTGGGTATGAAACTCTTGACGGATGTTGGGAATTGAGAGAAGGTCAATTTCTATTAGGAAGGTGAGAAATCCTCAGAATTGGATTTTTGAAGAAAGAGGAAGGAAACTGAGAGGAAGAGAAATTGAGAGAGACACAGGAATTGAATTGTTAGAGTGTTTTGAGTAAAGGGATTCTCACCATTGTGTTATCCCCATTTGTACCACCAAGTTCATCCTTTGAGAGCTCTGCCTGGCTCTATACCTGCTTTCCACAGCAGATACTCTGATGACACCTCTGAACCTCTAGTTCCCTTGGTCCTTTCTTCTCTGGGCGATGGATATTCAATTCAGCTGCAAGGAAGGGTGTGGAGCGAGCATCAGTTGAACTCTCTCCTTCCTTTGATCTGTAGCTGAGAGGAGTAAGGGACATATTTACTGTTTCTGGGGCCTTAGAGCTTGAATTATCACAGATCCTCATTAAATTAATTGTTCCATGGTTTCTCTAGTCTCTGAGCAATTTGATTCTCATGAAAGAGGTAAAATAGAAAGGAACTTTTTTCCTGCTAGTTTTGTGCCCTTGGAGGCATTTTCAATGCCAGCTACACATATCCCCTCCCCTGGGCCACTTAGCCACGACGTTCTTTTCTGTATGGGTCTGACTTCCATTGTCCTCTCCCATGAGAATTTCCTCAGGATCTGAGATGGAATTTCTTTGTCTATCAAAGGCAAGAGCTGGCACACTTTTCAAGACCACATGAGTTCCAAGCACTTTAACTTGGAGTTGTGGATGGGGTTCTGAACTGCATCCAACTTCCAACAAAACCATTCCAATGACTTTCCCACAGCTTCTATTCTTACTATTGAAGGTGCCACCTAGAAAATTTCCAAGCGTGCAATGACAGAAGGATGGTGAGAGGTGAATGAGCTAACTGTACAGGCAGGAATCTGTAGGTATCTACAGCTTTTCAGGACCAAAAGAAGTCCATTGGGAAGTCCTCAGTATTTCAGTCCATTGAGTATCAGCCACCCTTGTCAATTCACAGGGGACTTATTTTTATAGCCTAAGTCAAACATTATTAAAACATTTCCAAAAAATAAAAACAGAATACTTAAGGTATCCTCTTTGAGGGACTATTTCAGCCTGAAGAGGTCATCAACAGGATGATACCTTTTTAACCAGGAAGGCAGAGCCCCTATAGGGTCTACTATACTCCTGTTTTGTATCCAGTGATGAGCTACCCATCTGATCAATGCTTTATTCCTGGATGAACCTCCTATCTCTCCTTCCCACAGGGCTGCCATTCCTGGATCATACTTCATGTGAAGGCATCAGTCTCCACTAAGGCATGCTCCAAGGAAACTGCTCTGTGAAATCCATATTCGGCTCTAAAGAAAGAAAATCATTAAAGACATTGCTCAGGACAACACTCAATGACTTCTGTATAAGAACAATGTGGTTAAGTGTCTTTATTGTCTGTCTATCATTTGAATAGTTAAAATGTATTTATTTTATCAATGTCTCAAATCTTGTAATTAGTCCAGTCCCCCTGGGTTAATGATAGAAAATATAGCCAAGTCTGGGGCTCTGCTTTAGTCTTTGTACAGGGATTCATGGTCCATTATTGTCATGTGTAGGGATGTTTGGGGGAAGAGAGTCAAGAGGCAGGACCATCTTCTGTAGAGTCTTCTAGCCACTGGGAAGTCTGTGACTTTTACTAGTCCAGTAGTCAGTCCCCCCTTGTTTACAGGGGATGTGTTCAAGACACCCTCCACCCAGTGGACGCCTGGAACCATGGGCAGCACCAAATCTTACGTGTCCTATGTTTTTTCACACACATACATACCTATGATAAAATGTAATTTATAAATGAGCACATAAGAGATGAACAACAATAACTAAAAATAAAATAAAACATTTATAACAGAATACTGTAATAAAAGTTATGTGAATGGCTTTGGGCCATTGTTAAGTAAAGTAAGGGTGACTTGAACACAAGCACTGCGATACCACAACAGTCAATTTGATCACTGAGACGGCTACTAAGTGACTAAGTAGCAGGGAGTGTCTACAGCCTGGAGCCGCTGGACAAAGAGATGGTTCACATACTGGGCAGGATGGAGTGGGATGGCACGAGATCTCATCACACTAGTCAGAACGGTGCATGATTTAAAACTTAGGAATGTTCATTTGTGGAATTTTCTGTTTAATATCTTTAGACCACAGTTGACTACACGTAACTAAACCCATGAATAGCAAAACTGCAGAAAAGGGGGACCATCATAGTGAGGGTTTGTGGTTATCCATTTACGGAGATCCTTGTCAGTGTGAGTGTGTGGTTTTCTCCAAACACTTGGAACGTCACAGAGAATGGGTGTAATTGACTTTTTCAAAATTGCTCTACAAAACTATACATATTTAATATATGTAATTTATGAGTTTGGACATAGGCAAACCCCTGTGATACCATCACCATTATCAAGGTAGTAGACATATCCAGCACCTCCTAAATTTGCCTTGTGTTCCTTTTTTGGTGGTAAAATGTTTAACATGAGATCTGCCCTCTCAACAAATTTGAAGTGTACAATACCATATTGTTAACTGTGCTGCACAGCAGATCTCTAGAACTTGTATAGCATCATGGATGAGCCTGAGAAGCACAATATAGAGACTGGCAACTGAGGGCAAACTGTTGAGAGCCCACAGGGCTCAGAACAACTCCTCACCACACCATTTCATTTGTTAATAAAGACATATGTTAAACCAATTTATTTTATAAAGGCTTGTTATGCAGCATTAGCTAGCTGATATAGCAATGCATGTGAACAGAACTGAGGGCAATTATAGTAATCTGCTACTTCTTATTTTTAAAAGATTTTATTTATTTATGTTTTAGAGAGAGGGAAAGGGATGCGAGAAGATAAACATCAATGTGAGAGAGAAACATCAATTGGTTGCCCCTCATATGTGCCCTGACCAGGGACCAAACCTGCAACCCAGGCATGTGCCCTGACCAGGAATTGAACCAGCAACACTTCACTTTGCAGGATGACGCCCAACCAACCGAGACATATTGGTTGGGGTGTCTGCTGCTTCTTATTTTTGGCACTTATTCTGATATTTCAACGTTATTCCAGATGAGTCTTTTATTTAAGTTAATTTCAGATAACAAAGTCATATTTGTAGTAGCACTGAAATTGTTTTTTAATTTTAATTTTTAAAAGATTTTATTTATTTATTTTTTAGAGGGAAGGGGAAGGGGGGAGAAAGAGTGAGAGAGAAACATCAATAGGTTGCCTCTTGTATGCCCCCAACTGGTGACCTGGCCCGCAACCCAGGCATGTGCCTTGACCAGAAATTGAACTGATGACCTTTCAATTCACAGGCCGTCACTCAATGCACTGAGCCACACCAGCCAGGGTATCATCACTGAAGGTTTGGAAGCAGAAACAGTAAGATAATTCCATGAGAAAGCATGACACCTGCTAACCAACCCTTTACTGCAATGACTACCTCACATCAACACTGGTATTCATACCTTAGTAAGTAGAGGTACAGCTTGAAAAGAAATTAAATGCATAGTAATGTAAAGCATAATTTAACATTTGCTTTGTAAGAATCAAGGTGTTTGCTAAATCTGTTTATTCAAATTTCTGTTTCTATGTAAATGCCACTAGGAGACACATCTTTGACAAGCAGGTTTTGCCAGTGACTATGACAGGCAATGAGGACACAGAGCTGAATAAGACAACAGCACTCAAACAAGGAAAATAAAATACAATGTGTTATAAAACACACTAGTAAGTTAAAGTCTATGTTAGCAAGAATAGCAGTTAAAGTGTTGATAAAAAAAGGAATGACAGACACAAAAGTAAAAAACTATAGTCTCAGATTTTCCTCATTTGAAAATTATAGAAATGGCCTAGTTGCCAAGCTTAGCTTTTCCATTGGAGTGATAAAACTTATGCCTATTTTATTAGTAAAACTAATGAATTATTACATGGGTGATATTTTTCATTCTAGAAGAAATTACTCTTAGCAATCCAAGCAGTTCCATGAGAGAAATTAAAATTTCCAAAAATTTCATATCCAAGACTGGAAATAAATTTGGAAAAACAGTAAGAAAAACATTGATATCAAGGAAAACTATCTGATATCAGAAGAAGAAATTTAAATAAAGGAGTTACTTAAATTAAACAGAGAAATTGAATAAAAATTTCAATAAATAAATAAAAGAAGCATTTTGTGTTTCCACAATGTGATTAAAGAACCGCAAATTCTGACTACAAGGCTTTGAGTCCTATAATTATGGGGATTTCATCAGCCCCAGGACAATTGTTCCTTGTTTATCCACCATCCCAAAGAATCTTTTCAGAGCCCCCTTTATGTCTTTGTTCCTGAGGCTGTAGATGAAGGGGTTCAGCATGGGTGTGACCACGGTGTACATCACTGAGGCTGTTGCACTGGACTGTGAGCTGTGGGTACCAGCAGAGCTGAGATACACACCTAGGCTTGTACCATAAAATAAGGAGACAACCGAGAGGTGAGACACACAGGTGGAAAATGCTTTGTACTTCCCCTGAGCTGACGGGATTGCTCGTATGGAGGACATGATCTTAGAGTAAGAGTAAAGGATCCCAGCCAGGGGACCACCAGCCAGTAGCACTGCTGAAAAATACATCACCATGTTGTTAAGAAAGGTGTCAGAACAGGCAAGTTGTGTCATCTGATTGAGTTCACAGAAAAAGTGGGGGATTTCCAAAGCTGTACAGAAGGACAGTCTCAAAACCATTAAGCATTGTAGCAAGGAATCCAGGACACTTGCGGTCCAGGACACCAGAACCAGCAGTCCACAGAGCCAGGGTTTCATGATGACCATGTAGTGCAGGGGGTGACAGATGGCCACATATTGGTCATAGGCCATTACGGTCAGGAGGAAGTCATCCAACCCCGCAAAGAGTATGAAAAAATACATCTGGGTGATGCAGCCTACATAGGTGATGGCTTTGCTCTGTGTCTGGATGTTCACCAGCATCTTTGGGATGGTGGTGGAGGTGAAGCAGATGTCTACCAAGGACAGGTTGGAGAGGAAGAAGTACATGGGCGTGTGGAGGTGGGAGTCTGAGCTGACGGCCAGGATGATGAGCAGGTTTCCCAGCACAGTGATCAGGTACATGGAGAGGAACAGGCCAAATAGGAGGGGCTGCAGGTCTTGTACCTCTGAAAATCCCAGGAGAAGAAATTCTGACACTCTTGTAAGGTTCCCTGGATCCATGAGGTGGAGCTGACTTTCAGGAAGGAGAAAAAAACCGGAGTAATTTTCATACGCACCTGCATTACTTGCACAGCTTTAATGCTACCATTTATATTTTGCAGTCAAGAAATTAATTTCATGTTTTGGGACAGATCTGTTCTTCTCTAGGAGTTTTTTGTGTCATCTCAGAGTAGGAATTTTTGTTCCAATCTGTTTTTCCCTAAGGTGTCTGTTATACTACCGTTTTAATTATAAATATTTCATGGACTTCAGGAATACAAACTGAGTAATGACCGTGTTTTTGGCACTGTCTGGACTGTGATTGGAGGATGCTGAAGAGCACAAATCCCTACACATCAATGCTGGGGAAAGAATATGGAAACAAATAATAGAAATAAATTTAATATTACAGATGGTAACAGATCCTATGGAGGAAAGGAAAGCAGGTCTAAAGGATAAAGTTACTAGGCTGTTCTATTTTTCATGGGTTTTTAGGCAAGACCTGCCAACAAGGTAACATTTGAGCACAGAACTCAAGGGAGAAAGAAAGGGAGATGAAGTGTATGTGGGCCAGTACCAAGGCCTTAGGGAGAAGCTGAAGGGGTTTAGTGATTTATTCAAAGTTGATATCAGAGTATGTGATGGGCCTTGGTTATAATTTTTTTGAGGTTACTTCTAGTCAGTGGGTCTCAACCAGAAATGATTTTGCCCCTACGGTATCTGGCAATGCCTGAAGGGAAACTGCTAAACACTTACAATTCACAAGAAAGCACCTCCCCCCTGACCTCTCCCCCAATTATTTTCCAGCCTCCAAAGTCAACAGTGAGAAGGTGAGAAAACCTGTTTTATAGAAGCACTTCAGTCAACTTCAATATGCCTATGAACCAACAAGGATCCTACCAGAAATGCAGAATCTGATTCAGCACGTCCTATGGCGCTGAGACTCTGCATTTCTGACAACCTCCCAGGTGGTGTTGATGCTGCAGGTCCTGGTCTGTGGACTGTTCTCTGTGCAGCAAGGCTGTGGTTCTGTGTTAGGGTCAGGTATAGTGTGTTAGGTCTCACGAACCAAGTAATGTTTTTACCTGTAGTTTTGAAGGAGTAGTATATTCACTCCCTCCAGAGACTGTGTAAATTCTGAATCCCTGAGACAAAATTATAATGCACTTCAGAAAACGACTTTGTAGTGAGTAGAATAAAGGCCTCCAAAGATGTCCAAATCCTAATCCCCAGTACCTTGGAATAAATTTTTTTTTTTTTAAATAGAAAGGGGGCATGAGGGCAGCAGATGGAACAGGGCTGCTAATCAGCTGACTTTTTAAAGAAAGATTTTATTTATTTATTTTTAGAGGGAAAGGGAGGGAGAAAGAGAGGGAGAGAAACATCAATGTGTGGTTGCCTTTCCTGTGTCCCCTACTGGGGATCTGGCTTGCAACCCAGGCATGTGCCCTGACTGGGAATCAAACTAGTAACCCTTTGCCTCACAGGACAGCACTCAATCCGTTGAGCCACACCAGCCGGGGCTAATCAGCTGACTTTAAGGTAGAAGATGAACAGGGTCATCCAGGGAGACTAAGGTCAGTACAGTGCTCCCCTAGATACAGAGAGGGAGGCCAGAAGAACATGTGGCATTGCTGGCTTTGACGAAGGAGGAAGGGCCCAGAGCCAAGGAATGCAGGTGGTCAGAACACAAACTGAAATTGGGGAGAAAATAGATTCTCCCCAGAGCCTCTAGGAGGAACTCAGTTCTGTAGACACCTTGAGATTAGCCAGTGAGCCATTCCAGGCTTCTGATATCTGGACTTGTTATAACACATATTTGTTTCTTCTAAACAGCTACTGTGGGTAGATTTTACAGCAGCAATAGGATCTAACAATAAACTGTCCTGAGGGAACTGAGTTTCACTTCTCGATTTATTCATTAGTTTGCTTAGGTAAGGGTATTTTATATTGAAAACCCACATGAAGTAGATATTTTAAATTGATTTGCATTTTAGCCATCCTAAGAGCTGGTGCAAGGAAGTCCTCATTGCATAAGTGTAAACATTGAGAACTATGATGGCTTTGTGTTAGGAAGATTTAGGGTACCAAATGTGACCTTAAACAATCCATCACTTAATTGTAAAAAATTTGTTTTTCAGCACCATGTGCTCGTTGCCTAGAAGTTGGTCAGTCCTCAATTTATATTCCCCAAGTGCAAGACAGAATTTCTCATTTACAAGATAGAATAATATCCACTTGAAGAAAAGTCTGAGTGTGGGATAGAAATTCTTATTAACTATTCCAACAGAAAAAGTAACTGAGTAACAAACTCTAAAATATATGCCACCTCACCAGATATGAAATCATTGAACTGAAACTATTTTTTTTTGTTGTTGCAAGGTGGTTTTATTAACTTGCAGCAAGTATAGGAGACAAGAGATTCATATCCAAAGCCCAGCCTTGCTGAAGCAAGGTTTAGCCATTGCTTAGGTACACTATTTGGTCAATTACATGTTGATTCCTTTGCAATTGGCTACTTTCATAGTGAGTTCCTTTCCTGTCAGCTCATCCTGTTTACAGCTGTAGCTGCAAAATACTATGCTACATTGTAACATTTAGTAAGAAATAACATTTTCAGCCACCTGGACCTTCAGATCCTTGTTCTAGCTAACAAAATTTCTCTAAGTCTGGAAATTAATTGTATTAAGACAATTTTTGAATTATCTATTTTTTTCTGATTTCATTTGTTTTTCTTTTTTTAAATTTTTTAAAATTACTTTATTGTTATTCAATTACAGTCTGCATTTTGTCCCCTCCCCTCCTCCCTACCCCATCCAAACCTTCCTCCCTCCCTTGCTTCCAACCTCCGCCTGGGTTTTGTCTATTTGTCCTTTATAGTAGTTCCTGAAAACCCTTCTCCCCACAGTCCCCTCCCCAGTCCCCTCCGGCTATTGTTAGATTGTTCTTAGTTTCAATGTCTCTGGTTATATTTTGCTTGCTTTTTTCTTTTGTTGATTATGTTCCAGTTAAAGGTGAGATCATATGGTATCTGTCCCTCACTGCCTGGCTCATGAAATGAAACTATTTAGTATTCCTTTTTAGACTTATTAAATATTTCTCATGTGAATACTCAGCATGAGAGAAGATACTGCAATGTCTGCCTCACTGGTTGGATCTTTTCAGTGAATACACAACATGCTCAAAGGCACTGTGTCCTAGATATTTATTACAAACTCTCTCTTCACTGCGCCGCTCTCCACACCTAATACTTTATTCCTTCTCTCTGAATAAGACTACTCCTCAGGAATGTTTTCATTTCACTGCAACAATTTTGTACATCTCACTCATTCTAAAGTGTCTTCCAACTGGACTCCCATTCACATCACTTAATTGTCAAACATGGTCCCTCTATTGCAGATTCAAACAGTGTTATTAATGTATTAAATAAATTATTATCAATCAATTACTTGACCAAGAATACAGACATGGTGATCTCTGGTCTTGGGGCTTGGCTGATTAGATTTTCAGTGCCTCAGGTAAAAGTTCTGAGGTTCCAGCCTCTCTGACCCTTTTCTGATGTACCTACCAGGCTCTCAGATGCCCCTGGATGGGTTTTCTGAAAGGAAGGTCTTTGTGTGCAAGTCAGAATTGGTTCCTGGATGGTGGATGATGGAGACTGAAGCTCTGTCCCACAGAAGGCAGCAGGAAGGAGTGAAGCATCAGTTCCTGAACCAGACTTAGGAATCACAGTGACAACCATGTCCTGTACACCAATGTTGCAAAAGCTTAGGAACTGCCCAGGGGAGATATTTACAGCTCTCTCTATATCTGCATATCACGCAAATTTCCCTCCTGTTATTCCATCCTCTGAGCATGTGGTTTCCCTCTGGGCCTGTGGTATAAACAGAAAGGAAATTTTTCCTAATGATTCTTTGATCCCAAGAAACTAGGTTGGAAGTCAATTGAATTTAGTTTTTATGACTGTCTTGGATCTCACCTGCTTCCCAGAGGTCTGACCTTCTATTGCCTTTTCCCAACCTTGAGTTAGCATGTTCTCCAAAGTCCGAGACTAAGGAACCCTTCAGGACCAGGTCCTGAACACTTAACACACTGATTTGTGGTGGGAACAGAACCCTGATGTCTCCAGAGCATTGCTATCCCCCTTCAATGAGCGGGGGGAGCTGAGTTCCTTTGAAATGCAGTCCTGACTGTAACAGGCAACCTCCCTGCTGCTGAACTGCAGGGGCACCTCCCACCTGCAGAAGGGGGGGCGAATGATGTGCAACCTCCATGTTTGTACTCTGTGACCTTCATCCCAAGCTCATGTGCCTTTTTCTTTGTCTCCCAAATAAGGAAAGCTAGACCTGACTTCCGCTCCTGGCTCCTGTAATCTTGTGCCACATAGTTTCTCATCACTGCCTGAACATATATAAGCCAGTCCCTTCCTTTGTCTGGGGCCCTAGATTTGGAGATTTCTCCCTGGAGTCTGCATGCGTAATAAAGGCCTGTGATCCATACCTCTCAAGTGTTTGGTCGCTTCAATTCCCCGTAACATGACCACCACACTCTTCCTTTCTGATGCATTTGTCAAAATAATTAGGGATTTTGTACATATTTCATAAGTTAAGAGCTGTCATTAAGTGCACCATTATAAAATATTTGTTAATTATGGGAGATATGTTTTGATAGTTTAATTCCATGTTAACTGAACTTAGTATCTTATAGATTTTAATTTTTTGAAAAGCCCACTATTATGAACTTCATTCCCATTTTCAGAAATAGGCATTGAAGGGGTTTACAATTTGCTCAAAGTTACGAACTAAGTGAGAGATGGGCCTTGTCGGGTTGCTTCTCATTTTCAGCTCTGGGCCAGTGGTTCTCTACCTGAGATGACATTGCCCCTGGATATACTTGGCAACGTGTGGAGGGAGGCTGCTCAGCACCTACGCTACCCAACAGAAATAATTATCCCACCCCTGTTGTCACCCTGAGAAGATGAGAAAGCCGAGTCTAGACTAGCACTTCTCCAACTTCAAGGTGCACATAAGTCACTCAGGCTTATAGTTCAAATGCAGGTCCTGGGGGGCCCAGAGGGTCTTTGAATCAAATGAGTTCCCAGGCGGTGTCAATGCTGCAGGTGCTGGTGTGGACCACTCTTTGTAGTACGGCTGAACCTGTGTTAGAGTCTGGTGTAAGTAGTTTTAGGTCTTCAGAACCAAAAATCATTTTTCATGTAATTTTTTAAAGTATTTTTATTGATTATGCTATTATAGTTTTCCCAATTTTTCTCCCTTTATCTCCCCTCTTCCCTGCCCCCCCAATCCTCCAGCATTCCCCCTCTGACCTTAGTTCATGTCCATGGGTTGTACATATAACTCATGTTCTTCATGTTCTTTGTATAATTCTTCGAGTTTTCTGTTTCCTATACCATTTTTTATCTCTCCCCATCTATTTTATGCCCACTAATTATGCTTCTTATTCCCTGTACCTTTCCCCTCTATTCTTCCCTCCCCCTCTCCACTGAAATCCCTCCATGTGATGTCCATTTCTCCGATTCTGTTCCTGTTATACTTGTTTGCTTAGTTTTTGTTTTCATTGTTTTTCTTTTCTTTTAGGTTCATTTGTTAATAGTGTGAGTTTGTCATTTTACTGTTCATATTTTTGATCTTCTTTTTCTTAGTTAAGTCCCTTTAACATTTCATATAATAAGGGCTTGGTGATGATGAACTCCTGTAAGTCGACCTTATCTGGGAAGCACTTTATCTGCCCTTCCATTCTAAATGATAGCTTTGCTGGATAGAGTAATCTTGGATGTAGGTCCTTGCCTTTCATGACTTCAAATACTTCTTTCCAGTCCCTTCTTTCCTGTAAGGTCTCTTTCGAGAAATCAGCTGACAGTCTTATGGGAACTCCTTAGTAGGTGATTGTCTCCTCTTCTCTTGCTGCTTTTAGGATTTTCTCTTTGTCTTTAATCTTGGGTAACTTAACAATTATATGCCTTGATGTGTTCCGCCTTGGGTCGAACTTCTTTGGCACTGTTTGGGTTTCCTGGACTTCCTGGAAGTCTATTTCCTTTGCCAGATTGGGGAAGTTCTCCTTTATTATTTGTTCAAATAAATTTTTGATTTCTTGCTACTGTTGTTCTTCTTCTAGCACCCCTATAATTCGGATATTGGAATGTTTCAGGTTGTCGCAGAGGTTTATAAGACTCTTCACTTTTTAAAATTCTCATGTCTCTTTTTTTAATTTTTTTTTATTTTTAAAGCTTTTATTTCTTGTGGAATGCCTGGGTCTGTTATTCTTGTTCTCCAAAGGAGAAAGTGATAATAAGTGAAAAATGTATTTTTTTAAAATTACTTTATTGTTGTTCAATTACAGTTATTTGCATCCTCTCCCCTCCCCACCTCCCTTTCCCTCCAGCCCCACCTCACCCCCCAGCCTCCTTCCTCCCCCTTAGTTCTGTCCATGTGTCCTCTACAGTGATTCCTGAAAACGCTTCTCCCCATTGTCCCCTCCCCCTTGGCTATTGTTAGACTGTTCTTAATTTCAATGTCTCTGGTTATGTTTTGCTTGCATTCTGCTTTTGTTGATTATGATCCAGTTAAAGGTGAGATCATATGGTATTTGTCCCTCACTGCCTGGCTTACTTCACTTAGCATAATGCTCTCCAGTTCCATCCATGCTGTTGCAAAGGGTATAAGCTCCTTCTTCCTTTCTGCGGCATAGAATTCTATTGTGTAAATGTACCATAGTTTCTTGATCCATTCATTTGTAGATGGGCACTTAGGTTGTTTCCAGTACTTGGCTATTGTGAATTGTGCTGCTATGAACA
>PVJI01031404.1:0-13155 GCA_004026765.1 Micronycteris hirsuta
GTTTTTTTTTTTTTTTTTTTTTTTTTTGTCCTCCTGGAGTGGAGTTGTGTGAGTTCTTTATATATTTTGAAGATCAAACCCTTGTCCAAGATATTATTGGCAAATATGTTTTCTCATATAGTTGATTCTTTTTTCATTTTAATGCTGTTTTCTTTAGCCATGCAGAAGCTTTTTAATTTGATGAGGTCCCATTTTTTTATTCTTCCCTTTATGTCCCTTGCTTTAGGGGACATATCAGTGAAGATGTTGCTGCATGGAATGTCTGAGATTTTCCTACCGATGTTTTTATCTAGGATTTTTATGGTGTCACAATTTATATTTAAGCCTTTTATCCACCTTGAATTTATTTTTGTATATGGTATAAGTTGGTGATCAAGTTTCATTTTTTTGCATGTAGCTGTCCAGATCTCCCAACACCATTTGTTGAAGAGGCTATTTTTACTCCATTTTATGCTTTTTCCCCCTTTGTCAGATTTTAATTGCCCATAGAGACTTGGGTTTATTTCTGGGCTCTTTCTTCTGTTCTATTGGGCTATGTGCCTGTTTTCATGCCAGTACCAGGCTGTTTTGATTATAGTGGCCTTGTAATACAGTTTGATATCAGGTATTGTGATCCCTCCTCCTTTGTTCTTCTTTCTAAAAATTGCTGCAGCTATTCAGGGTCATTTATGGTTCCATATAGATTTCTGAAATGTTTGTTGTATATCTGTGAAATATGTCACTGGTACTTTAATAGGCATTGCATTGAATCTATAAATCACTTTGGGTAGTATGGCCATTTTGATGATGTTAATTCTTCCATTCCATGAGCATGGTACATCCTTCCATTTGTTTGTATCTTTCTTAATTTCTTTCCTCAGTGTTGTATAGTTTTCTCCATACATGTCTTTTACCTCCTTGGTTAGGTTTATTCCTAGGTACTTTATTTTTCATGTTGCTATGTAAAATGGGATTTTTTTCCTGATTTCTGTTTCTGATATTTCATTGTTGGTGTAAAAAAACTACTTTGATTTCTAAATATTGACTTTGTATCTGGCTGTTTTGCCAAATTAATTTATTAGGTTTAGTAGGTTTTTGGCGGAGTCTATAAGGGTTTTCTATGTACACTATCAGGTCATCTGCAAACAATGACAGTTTTGTATCCTCCTTTCCAATTTGGATACCCTTTATTTCTTTTTCTTGACTGATTTCTGTGGCTAGGACTTCCAATAGGACTGTGTTGAATAGGAGTGGTAAAAGCTGGCATCCTTGTCTTCTTCCCGATCTTAATGGGAAAGCTTTAAGGTTTTGGTAATTGAGTATGATGTTAGCTGCACATCTCTCATATATGGCCTTCATTATGTTGAGGAATGCTCCCTCTATTCTCACTTTGCTGAGTGTTTTTTTTTTTTTATCAAAAATGGGTGCTGTACCTTATCAAATACTTTTTCTGCATCTATTGATATGATCATGTGATTTTTGTCTTTCCTTTTGTTTATGTGATGCATTAGATTGATTTTATAATATTGTACCATCCTTTCATCCCTGGGATGAATCCCACTTGATCATGGTGTATGATCTTTTTAATGTATTGCTTGATGCGATTTGTCAATATTTTGTGAGGATTTTAGCATCTATGTTCATCAGTGATATTGGCCTGAAGTTTTCTTTCTTTGTTGTGTCTTTATCTGGTTTTGAGATTAGGATGCTGCTGGCTTCATAAAAAGAGTTTGGGATTCTTCCATCTTCTTGAAATTTTTGGAATAATCTGTGGAGGATGGGGATAAGCTCTCCCTTAAATACTTTGTAAAATTCCCTGTGAAACCATCTGGTTCAGGGCTTTTGTGTGTTGGAAGTTTTTCATTAGTGTTTCAATTTCATCTGCTGTTATTAGTCTGTTCAGGCTTTCTGCTTCTTCTTCATTGAGTTTTGGAAGATATATTTTTATGGAAATTTGTCCATTTCACCTAGGTTTTCAAATTTCTTGGCATACAGTTCTTTATAGTAGTTTCTTGCAATTCTTTATATTTCTGTAGTATCTGTTGTAATCTCTCCTCTTTCATTTCTGATTGTGTTTATTTGGGTCCTCTCTCTTTTTTTCTTGATGAGCCTGCTTAAAGGCTTGTCCATTTTGTTTATCTTTTCAAAAAAAGAGCTCCTGAATTCATTGATCCTTAGAATTGTTTTTAGTCTCTATGTCATTTAATTCTGCTTTGATCTTAGTAGTTTCCTTCCTTCTACTTGCTCTGGGCTGTCTTTCTTGTTATTCCTCAAGTTCTTGTAGATGTGGGGTTAGGTTGTGTATTTGAAATGTTTCTATATTTTTTAGCTAGGCCTGTATCGCTGTGAACTTCCCTCTGAAGACTGCTTTTGTTGTATCCCATAAGTTTTGGATTGTTGTGAGTTCATTTCCATTTATTTCCAGGAACTTTTTGAATTTTTCCCTAATCTCACCCTTGACCCATTAATTGTTTAATAGCATGCTATTCAATCTCTGTGAGTTTGAGTGTTTTGTTTTTTGTTTTTTTTTTCCTTGAGGTAAGTTTCTAGTTTCAGACCCTTGTGGTCAGAGAAAATGCTTAATTTCAAATTTCTTGAATTTGTTGAGGCTTGTTTTGTGTCCTATCATATGGCCTGTCTTTGACAATGTCCTATGTGCACTTGAAAAGAATGTGCATTTTGTTTTTTGGGGGATGAAAGGCTCTATATATATCAGTTAAGTCCATTTCATCTAGGGCATTGTTCAATGCCACAATATCTTTGTTGATATTTTGTTTGGAAGATCTGTCCATTTTCAACAATGGGGTGTTAAAAACTCCTACCATGATTCTGTTGCTGTCAATATCTGTCTTGAAGTCCTTCAAGATTTTCTTTATCGGGGTGCTCCTATGTTGGGTGCATATATAGTCACAATGTTTATGTCTTCTTGATGGATTCTTCCCTTGAGTATTATGAAATGACCTTCTGGATCTCTTTCTATCACTCTTCTTTTAAAGTCTATTTTGTCCAATATGAGTATTGCTACCTTGGCTTTTTTTTTTTTTTTTTCTTCTTGTCTATTTGCTTGGCATATTTGTTTCCAGCCCTTCACTTTCAGTCTGTGTAGGTCTTTTGTTCTGAGGTGGGTCTCTTGTAGGCAGCATATATGTGGGTCATGTTTCCTTATCCATTCTACTACTCTGTGTCTTTTGATTGGGGCATTTAATCCATTTACATTTAAGGTTATTATTGATAGGTACTTATTCATTGCCATTTTTTTTGTACCTGTGTTCCTCTCTCACTGTTTTTCTTCTTAAAGCAAACTCTTAAAGCAAACCCTTTAGCATCTCTTGCAGAGCTGGTTTGGATGAGGTATATTCTTTTAGGCTTCTTTTCTCTAGATAGCTCCTTATTTGGCCTTCCATTTTAATTGAGAGCCTTGTTGGATAAAGTAGTCTTCATTGCAGGTCTTGGTTTTCTCTACTTGGAATATTTCTTGCCATTGCCTTCTGGCTTTGAGTGTTTCCATTGAGAAGTCAGCTGCTAGTCTTATTGGGGCTCCTTTGTATGTTACTTCCTGATTTTCCTTTGCTGCTTTTATGATTTTCTCTTTCTCTTGGAATTTTGCCATTTTAATTATGATGTTCTTGAAGTGGGCCTCTTTGGGTTCCTCTTGATTGGGGCTGTCTGTGTTCCCTGGATTCGTGTGACTTTTCCTCTCATCAAATTAGGGAACTTTTCCATCATTACTTTTTCAACCAAGTTTTCTATCCCGTGCTCTTCTTCTCCTTCTGGTATCCCTATTATACGGATATTACTACATTTCATGTTGTCTTGCATTTCCCTTAATCCTGCTTCATTCTTTCTGAGCCTCTTTTCCTTTTCTTGCTTTTTCTGGGTGTTTTTTCTGCCTTGTCCTCTAGCTCGCTGATCCAATCCTCTGCTTCATTGAGCCTGATATTGATTCCTTCTACTGTGTTCTTCAGTTTAGAAATTGCATTCTTCATTTCCTTCTGGCCCTTGTTGATAGTTTCTATTTCCTTTTTCATGTTGATATAGTGTGCAGTGAGGTCACTGTAGTTTCCCTGTAGTTTTTGGTAATTCTCTGTGAGCTCACTGAGCTCCCTCATTACCATCCCTTTAAACTCAATATTGTATAATTGACTTGCCTCTATTTCATTTAGCATTATTTCTGAGGCTTCCCCCTTTCCTTTCATTTGGGGATTGTTTCTTTGTCTTTCCATTGTTTGTGAGACTCTTCTTCTTAGCCTTGGCTTCTTAAATTTATCTGTTCTGACTCCCTGGGTTTATGGTACGAACTTCTATGGTAGAATACCTGTGAGATTCAGTGGTGCAGTCTCCTTGATCTCCTGAGCTCACTGGTCTTCACATGTCATTTATGTTAGGGCTCTGTATGTCTTTGGGTTTATATTGTTGTTGGGTCTTTCTTTGGTGGGTTCTTCCCTCCAGCTGTTTAACTGAGGGTCACTCTGTCCACCACTTCTTCTATTCTGTTGTACTGGTGTAAGCAAGTTGTGTTGAAGCTGGTTCTTCCATGTGTGCAAGGTTTTGAGGCTTTTCTCTTGCTCTTGTGCAGTTGTTTGTTGTGGGTAATTTCTCCACCATTTAGTTGTATTTCCATATCAGCCCTGTGTTGAGTTAATGTGGCTTCTACTCCCTCCTTCACCTTCTTCTGCTGTTATCTGTTGGTGGTACCTTTGTTGGTGGGTTTCCTCTTCCAGCAGGTATCCTACTGTTCACAGCTTCCACCTACTCTTTTTTGTGATAAATTGGAGGTGAAAGGCAAAATGGTTTAAGACAGCAGGAGTGTATTCTATTATATTTAACGTGCCAACCCATAGAGAAGAGATAGGAGATCCTTTTGATATGTATAGTATTAACCAGGATATTTCACCCAACTAGCCACTTTTAAGAAAGGGTAGAAAATAGATAAGACTCTTGTTGGGGTGGGGATGATGGTGAGTTGGTTCTAGAAAGCAATGAGCTTATAGAAAGTCAGATAATAGGTAAAGTGAGAGTAAAGGACAGAAAATAGGTGTAGTGTGTGAGAGAATAGAGTTAACCACAACAGTAATAAAGTTCAGGAAACAGTGAAGTCGGCTAAGGCCTTGGAGGGGTGCTGTGTAGTATTTTCAATTGTATGGAACAGCAGTTATTTACAATAATACTGGAGCAAAAATTATATGACAGACTATGTGATCTGGATAATAAGAATAGGAAGTGTAGGACCTAGAGTAGTGTGCTAATGGAACACAAATGAAGTGAAAGATGGTAAATTAAAAATACAATATGAGAGAACAAAGGAAACCAGTCAAACAATGTAATTTAACCAGCCAAGTGAAGAAGACTAAACAGAAAAAAGAGAAATACAGAAATACTAGTAAAATGAAAGATGTAAAGTAATGAAAAAATAATAATATAATATACAATAACTTGCAAGTTATCTGAAGTAGCAAAGTGAAATTTGTCTCACTGTCTCAGCTGTTGGGGTGTCCCCTCTTTGGGTCCAACTCTGGTCTTTTTGCAGTTCCAGATTTTATTGTCTCACTTGTGGGAATTTAAGAAAAATAAGAAGGAGGAGGAAGAGATAAAAAGGGAGGGAGAGAAAGGAAGAAGGAATAAAAAAAGAAAGAAGGAAAGAGAGAAAGAAGGAATTAAAAGGAAAAAAATACTAAAAAAAAAAAAAAAAAGCCTCCTGCTGGCTTCAAACTGGCCAAGACAGTTTTGCTGGTCTTCCTGGCTGCGACAGGCTGAAGGGGGATTGGTCTCATTTTTCTCCCTTCCTCAGTGGCACTCGACCAGCCTCCAGCCCAGTACCTCAGTTCACTGCCCTTCTGTGCTTGGCCTAGTCCTTCAGTCGACCAGTTGTGCTGTCCTTGAGGTACACCAGTTAGGGGCTATTCCCCCACTTCCTTCTTGCTCTTTGTTGTCCTAGATGCTAGGAACTCTTGGTGCCTCTTCAGGCTAGTTCAGCTGACTCACTGTGTTAAGTCTTTCTGGGGATTGCTGATTCCCTGAGCCCTTCGGAGCATTTCTGCCTTCCTGGCTCTGCAGGGCAGGATTTCTGCTGTGGCTACCACCTCGGATGTCCCATGCATGCCTCCTCTGCTCTTTCCCCTGGGGGCGCAGGGGTCAGGCAAACTCAGTCCTGGGCCTGTGGGTGTGGCAGGACGATCAGCTGCCAATCCTACAGTGGGTGCGCTGCGGGTGTGTGAGCTGGGCCTTCCTTGGGTGTACACTCTCCCTGGGGCTACAGGTGTGTGATCTCAGGGCCTTCTGAACCACCATGGGAGCACTGAGTGGCTGGGTGGGGAGAAGGCCTGGTTGGTTGCTGCAGGAGAATTCCCCAAACAGCCTCTGAATGTCTCTTTTTTCACTTTTTCTTTTTGAAAAATTCCTCCTGCTCAAGCCTGCCACTCCATAAGAGGGCCTGGCCTCTCAACAGATCAGCTCTCCAAAGGGGACTATCTGGGTCAGGGTCCCTCACAGCCCAACTCTCAACTCTCCCCAGCCAGTGCACACAGTCTCCGTGGATGCACATAGCCCCATGTGTTTGCCACATCATACTTATTTCCCTTCCTGGGACTTCAAGCAACCAGGTCTCTCCTGGTGCTGCTCAAACCTTGTTTGGCAGGAAAGGGAGCTGTTGACCTGACTCTCTCCCAAGAACTTAGCGCGGGCCCGGCTGGCTGCCATTCTGGTCCCCATGCTGGACCCAGGGACCTTATTGTCCTTAAGTTCTCTTCTTATTGTCTGATTTTTCTATGTCCCTTATAATTTTTAGTCTCCAGTCTTCATATATGCTGGGGTACCATTGGCTGTTCACTCTGTTTCTCAGAGGATCAGCTAAGTGTTTCACCCATGTGCAGGGAAAGTGGACTCCACTCCCACCTATCTTGCCGCCATCTTCTCCGTGTAAGGGTCTTTATTAATGGAAACTCCTTTCTGAAAATAAACATTAAATTTCACCAAAGTACATTTAAAGAAAAGAAAAAAACATGCAGTAAATGAAGGTTATTTCCCTATCAGACATCAAGACTTACACAATTTTAGTAACTAAGACAGTTAATATTGGTTTAGGAATAGATCAATGAAAGAGAAGAGAGTGTTTGGGGGTGGGGGGGAATACCTAAGAGGGAAATTGACTGATCTGAGAGAGAATTTGCATATTGGTAAGGACATTGACTGGGCTATTAAAAATAATAAAATACTTAGGTATTGAGAAAATAAATAGAATAAAAACTTTAAATCATTTTATTTACCATAAAAAATAAGAAATTTAATGTAAACCAAAGATCAGAATGAGAATAAAACGATCACGTAGAAAACATTACAAAAGAATAACACTATTACTTAGTCTTAGAGAATAACTTTAGACCTAGCCTGAAACCTAAGTTAGTTTTGACTAATATGCAAAAATAATAAACCAAAGGGCAAAGCTTGACAAATTTTATTAAATTAATATTTAAGAAATTAAATTTTAAAATAAATAGACCCTATAGAAAAGTGAAACAGCAATCCATAAACTGGAATATGTGCTACATATTTATGTGCTACATAGTTATGTGCTGCAGATATAACTAAAGTGAAATGATAGTCAATTTTTTTAAATCTGCTAAGGTAAAGAAAAAAAGGAGTGCCTCAATAGAAAAATGGCCAAAAGACCTCAAATAAGCACTTTAAAAGAGGATAAAATAAATGATCTACACCCATTGACATGACACAAATTTTAAAATTATTTAATGTTAAGAAATAAAAGAAATATGATGTTTACATTCATCCACTAACATGCAAATTAAAGCTACTTTATTATACAGTTTGGTATTGCCTAATAAAATCAACCGTATACATAAATTATGACCCCCTTACTTCACTCTTCGGTATACCTTCTAAGGAAATTCTTGTGAACGTGAGTCCTGATTCATGTTCAAGAATATTTTTATCACTACTGTTCTCCACAACAATATCAACACAATAATTCAAAATAAAACAAATATTGATCAACAGTAGAATGGCTAAACTAATTTTGGTATATTTATAAGATGGATCACTGTGGAGCCCTCTTAAGGAATGAACTATAGGTAATTGTGTAAACTTAAGTAAATTTCAAAAATACAAGGTAGATTAAAGAGGCATGGCACATTACCTACAGTATGATTCTATTTGTCTTAAAATTTTAAATATAAAAACAATAAAATTTACTGTTTAGGTGTACAGAGGTAATACAACAGTAAAGAAAAGTAGGGAAATTTTAATATTAAAAGAAAACAAGACAGTAGTGAACAAAATATTTGTTAATAATCACATCTGGGGTTGGAAACAACAGTGTGCCATTAGAATGAAACATAAAAAACAATTTACTGAGGCACCACTAATGTTCAATTTATTGTCCAAGTCTATAGTAATAATTACACACAAAAAAGTAACATATATACATGGTACAGTTAGTAGTATATACCAAAAACAGAATGATGAGACACTTATTATTATCTTCTATTTCCGATGAGGGAACTGTGATAGAGCAGTTCATTGGCTTGTTCAGCCTCTCAACTGTAAGCCCCAGAGCAATGATTCAAACCAGGGCACCTTGGTCCAGACACTCCGCTCTAATGTTGGGCCTGGGGTTCAATCCTGGCTGTGCACAGCAACCACCAGCGAATCTGCAGTGTACATGCTTGGATCTCGCCCGCGGAGATATTGGTTCAATTGGTCTGGCATGCATTGTGGGTGTTTCAATTTTTAAGAAATCCTCACGTAACTTTATTTTATAGCCAACTTAACTATATAGCTCAAGCAGTTCTTCATGTTAGATACCCAGGCACATATTTTATTTCTTGGATCTTTTCTCATATATGTCAACAAATGGAGGTAACAGGGCACACCAATACCCCCAAATCTTGAAAAGCAGGTAAATACAGAAAATTGCAGCCAAGATTAGCTTCACAGAAGTGGAAGCCACCGGAGCCAGTAGGAATATTTAAATAACTTTGAAGAATTGCTGAAGGCTACCTCGAGAGTTGATAACTCTGGGAAGGCTTCATTTCTACATATAACGTAGATAGAAGTCACGCTCTGACTAACAAGTAAAAAGCTGAATAGATTGAAAAATCAACAATATTTCTTGGATTCATAAGAGTGGGGAGGGCACAGGGCAAACTGTTACCTAAGACTGAAGAGACAGACAGGCAGATACAGAAGTTGTGGTCTACCAGAAGAGAAATGTATAGTGGGAAACAAAACTCAAGGCAGAGAAGAGTAACCTGAATAGTGTTGGACAAATTGCTGAAAGCTTGGTGCAGGTACACCAAGAGTTAAAATCTCCAGGGGGGGCCCAATTATAGGAGCCTCTCCCACAGTATTGTGAGATTTATTACTAACACCTTAAACATGTTCCCACAGCATATATGTAAATATTTATATTTACATACGATACCCTTGTCCTTCTAATAGGGGAAGAGACAAAGAAAACAATTTGAAGTATATCAGAGGACTCTGTTCTACCGAACAAGGCCTTTCCTCAGGTAAAATTGTTAACCCTAGCCTAAACTGCTGAGTAGTATCAAGGCCCAACTGACCTGGGACAAGCAAAACATCCAATTTCTATTTATTTTTATCTATCTATCTATCTATCTATCTATCTATCATCTATCTATCTCTTTCCTCACTGATCATTTTCATGATTGGCTTCCCCTTCTCTTTTATGAATACATTGTAACTTTTAGAGTTTCATAATTCTTTTGATCCAGAAGAAAACATTTTCTTTCTATACAGAAGGGATGTACCTCAAGGGGGGCCATTAGATATATTAGTCAGGAGACCAGGATCTGGAAACAGAATGTCTTCTAATCCCTTCTTTGTAATACCAGTATTGTGACTTTGGATAAGGATCTAAAGTCTTCCAAGCATCTGTGCTGAGAACAATTACTTAATGGTAGGCAAGACATTATATTTGTGTATTGAAGTCCTTCATAAAATCATGCTCTGCTACTTCCTCAGTCATTTTATGTAACATTTTGTTTAAAACACTAACCTGCAACATTTAAAGCACCGTGGACACTTCATAAGATAACCCTTAGATAAAATATGACATAATTTCTTGATTTTTAAATTCTCTAAATGTTGATATTTGTTTTCCTTCAAAGGAAAATATTTGTTGATATTAATTTCCATACCTCGTTTCAAGAGGAATTAGGATTACATTTATACAAATTCATTATGTTACCTTATTTTATATCTAAAATTATAAAATATAAAGTTCTCCATAAAATACATAACAAAAATATAAAGTTTAATTTTAAAAATAATAATTCTTAGTTGACATTATATTTTAATTGCTTATTAAAACCTATTGTCTCTAAGACTTAAAAAATGAACCTTATGATATGAATGGTAAGTGGAATATTTTATTCTGAAAAATAAAACTCTTTTAAAATATGCACTCCTGTGTTCATTGCAATGTTATTTACGATGGCCAAGATTTGGAAGTGGTCCAAGTGTTCATCGGTAGATGAGTGGATAAAAAAGCTGTGATACGGGGGCAGAAAGATGGCGGCGAAGTAGGAAGGAGCGGGATCGGCTTCCTCCGGCCCACTGGCGGGATATCTGGCTGATTTTCTGAGGAGCAGAGCAATCACCCAGCTATATTCCGGTGTGTGGGAAGATTGGCAACTAGGACTGCACATAAAACTGAAAGATCAGCCGGTAGGGAGACTGCTTCGGAGGGAAGGGGTCCCTCGGGCCTCACGGGGAGCCGGGAGGTCTGTGGATCCAGTAGCAGCAGCTTCCCGGTTTGCTCCAGGATCTGTGGGAGGGAGCTGGATTGGGGTGTGTGAGTAGCCAAAGCAGGCGCGCATGTCTGTTGGAAGAGCCTTGGTCCCCAGCAGACCAGAGGTTGGTGTATACGTGGGGACTGATCTGCAGAGGCTGGCGATCCCAGCGGGAAGAATTGGAGATTGAACTGAAAGGGAAACCCAGGCCCGGAGCTCCGGGATCGGGCGCGCACCCAGCGGAGCCAGTCGGGGGCGGCTGGCGTTGGTGCCCTACCGGGTGCCCAGGCCTGCGGCTTGCAAGCCCCAGCAAATGCAGGGGCATGGAGCTCACTCCTGGAGGGCCTGAGACACAACCCAGACCTGCGGTGCAGAGTCCCTCCATGGGGAAGACACAGAGGAACTACATTGAGCCCCACTGAGGGGAGACACAGACCTCATAAACTCTGACTCAGGGTGAGGGTCAGGCAGCACAGAGGAGGTGCTGCAAACTCCTGGCAACTCAGCTGGAGGTGGGACGGCAGCTGAGAGTGCAGCCCAGAAAGACAGCAGATCTTCCCAGCCTGACGCTGTTGAAGCCAGCCAACAAAAGTCTTTTTTTTTTCTTTTGTTTTCTCTTTGTTTCTTTGTTTGTTTTTCCCCACCCTTCTTCCTATCTGTCCCTCTATAATTTTTAAACTCCTTCTACCTTCTCTTCATTTGGTATTCCTAGTTTTCTCTTCCTTTTATTTCCTATTTTTATTATATTTTTTATTTTATGTTGTTTTCAAATTATTTTCTTCTTTATCTTTCTTTTCCCTTTTCTTTAGCTTTCTTTTCCTTCTTTATCTCCCTTCCCCTTGCTTCTTTATCAACAGGTGAGACATTAAAACCTGGAATTGTGAAGAGAATAGAGTGGGACCCAGACAAGAGTCAGCCCAAAAAACAGAGAGTGACATAAAATTAACTTCGCTGCTTCAGAGAACTTGACAGATCAATTTAAGAACCAGAGGCTAGCAAGAAGAATCCCACAAACAATGGGAAGACAAAGAAACAATCCCCAAATGAAAGGAAAGGAGGAAGCCCCAGAAAGAATGAGAAATGAAACAGAGGCAAGCCAACTATCAGATATTGAGTTCAAAGCATATGTTATCAGGCAGCTCAAGAAACTCGAGAAGCTTGATGAACTCACAGAAAACTACCAGAAACTACAGGGAAACTATAAGAACTCACTGCAAACTATGTCAGCATGAAAAAGGAAATAGAAACTATTCACAAGGGCCAAGAGGAAATGAGGAATACAATATCTGAACTGAAAAACACAATAGAAGGAATCAAAAGTAGGCTGGATGAGGCAGAGGATCGGATCAGCGAGCTGGAGGACAAGGTTGAAAAAAGCACCCAAAAAGAGCAAGAACAGGAAAAGAGACTCAGAAAGAATGAAGAGGTATTAAGGGAAATGCAGGACAACATGAAACGTAACAATATTCGTATTATAGGGATACCAGAAGGAGAGGAAAGCAGCAAGGGATGGAAAACCTGTTTGAAAAAATAATGGTGGAAAACTTCCCTAATCTGATGAGAGAAAAAGCCACACAAATCCAGGAAATACAGAGAGTCCCAATCAAAAGGAACCCTAGCAGGCCCACTTCAAGACACATCATCATTAAAATGGCAAAATTCCAAGACAAAGAGAGAATTCTAAAGGCAGCGAGGCAGAAGCAGGAAGTAACATACAAGGGAACCCCAATAAGGTTAGCAGCTGACTTCTCAATGGATACACTTCAAGCCAGAAGGGAATGGCAAGAAATATTCCAAGTAATAAGAACCAGAGGCCTGCAACCAAGACTACTCTACCCAGCAAGGCTCTCAATCAAGATAGACGGCCAAATAAGGAGCTTCCAAGACAAAAGAAGTCTAAAAGAATACACCTCCACCAAACCAGCTCTGCAAGAGATCCGAAAGGGACTGATTTAAGGGAAGGAAGAGAAAGATAGAGAGTGAGGAACACAGGTAAAAAAAAATGGCAATGAATAAGTACCTATCAATAATAACCTTAAATGTAAATGGATTAAGTGCTCCAATTAAAAGACATAGAATAGCGGAATGGATAAGAAAGCACGACCCACACATATGCTGCTTACAAGAGACCCACCTCAGAACAAAAGACTTACACAGACTGAAAGTGAAGGGCTGGAAACAAGTTTTCCAAGCAAATGAACAAGAAAAAACAGCTGGGATAGCAATACTCATATCAGACAAAATAGACTTCCAAAAAAGGGCCATCAAGAGAGATCCAGAAGGACACTTTATAATACTCAAGGGAAGAATCCACCAAGAAGACATAAACATTGTAAATATATATGCACCCAACACAGGAGCACCCAAATACATAAAGAAAATCTTGGAGGACTTCAAGAAGGACATTGAT
>PVJI01031405.1:0-13155 GCA_004026765.1 Micronycteris hirsuta
CCCTCGGATCCTGGAGCAAACCGGGAAGCTGCTGCTACTGTATCCGCAGACCTCCTGGCTCCCCGTGAGGCCCCAGTGACCCCTTCCCTCCGAAGCAGTCTCCCTACCGGTTGATCTTTCAGTTTTATGCGCAGTCCTGGTTTCCAATCTTCTCTACTCTGGAATACAACTGGGTGATCGCTCTGCTCCTTAGAAAATCGGCCCGATATCCCGCCAGTGGGCCGGAGAATAGCGATCATGCTTCTCCCTTCTCCGCCGCCATCTTTCTCCTCCGTCATTGAGAATCCATACTTTTTAAAATGCCTATCCTTTTTTTTTACAAAATATATATTAAAATAGGGATAAAGCAACATCAGATTTGCAACTTACTTTTAAACCATTCAAAAAATAAAAATGATATATTGATACACACACATCTATATATATAAAATTTTCACACATGCCGTACTTTTATAAAGAAAAACTATCAATATGAAGATGGTACGAGGTAATCATGTAAGGGATCATCAGGGTGAAGGGAATATGGGAATTCTTTGTACTATTTTTGCAACTTCTCTATAGTCTGAAATAAATTATATCAGAATAAAATGTCTAAAAATATAAATATAAAAATTTGAAGGTGGATGTACCCCAATGATTTTGGTCTGGATTAAGAGATTCTTGCAAATTTAAGGAAGTGGGCCATAAAAAAAGTAATTCTCACTGTCAGAGTAGTTTGAATTAAATCCTTTTGTGTTGTGTCATTAGTTTGGGCACTATGAAAGGTTCACATGATGCTAGATTGGCCCCAATCATAAGAACCAGGGCCAGGTCTAGTCCTCGCCTTTTTTACTTAGAAACTTAACTTTCCAAGTGAAAGTCAAAACATAAACTTAATCATGTCTCTTATTCTTTTTTTTTTTAATATCACCTTTTTATTTTTTTAAGATTTTATTTATTTTTAGAGAGAGGAGAAGGGAGGGAGAAAGAGAGGGAGAGAAACAGCAATTTATGGTTGCCTCTCACATGGCACTCACTGGGGACCTGGCCCGCAACCCAGGCATGTGCCCTGACTGGGAATCGAACGAGGACCCTTTGGTTCCCAGCCCACACTCAATCCACTGAGCTACACCAGCCAGGGCCATGTCTCTTATTATTGAGTAGTCTTCTTGTTATCCTTATGAACTTTTAGGACTTCTCACTGTTGAGGGTATCCTAATCCATGCATTTGGATCTTTCACTCCCTTAAAATAAATCAGGTGGCTGAAGATTGATGAAACTGAATGGTTCTCTTAGACCAACACTAGCACAACCACAGTCCTGGGATGAACATTTTCTCTTTTCAAGAAAAATGAATATTTGGAAATGCAAAATACTTTTTCAAGTGAAAAACACACACACAAGAAACAGAACTCATATTCACCTTCTAATTTGGAAATAACTGGCAGTGGGAATGGGAATGAGATGAAGATAACAAAATGTAAGTTTTATCACAACCATGTTGTTCTGTTTTACCCCTGGAACAGGGCTAGCCATAGGATAAACTGTGAACTATGCAAAATTGTTTTTCAATACCCTCAATATTTTCTCCTCCCCAGGCATTGTGTCCTTTTTCTGTTTCCTTCTATCCAAACTTTTATAACATTCATTTCCACTAAGGGGTAAATGACTGATAAAAATTCAGTGAGTTACCCTTCATCGGATCATTAAGATTTTAACAGATATCATTACCTTAAACAAAAAAAGCGAAAACTCCAATGGTAGATCTCAGACATCTGATAGCAGATGAAAGAGATTATGAGAAAGGAGAGAGAGAATGGTCCTGGGTGTTTCCAATATATCTGATATGGCACATGTCTATGTAGGACCAGCCCTAATCTCATCAACAAAAATGTCAGAAATACTTTCTTTCTACCCTAAAGCAATCTCAAAACTCATCCTAGGATTAAATTACCCAAGATGGCAGCCTGGCTTCTTAGCCCAAAGACACTTTGGCTGTAGATATGTAAGGACTTTCAGTTAACTTACAGTTACATAATACCTTCCATCTTTATGAAGCTCATTTTTTTAAAATATCCATGGAAGATTTAAATATAATATGTCCTTTTAACAGATGGGTAATGTGATTCAAAGTATAGCATCATTGTTAGCTAACAAGTAAAAGTTAGCAACAGAATGACAAATGAGGCTTATGCCTTTGCTTTCTATATTTGAAAAGAAGTAGTTTTACAACTGGACTTGGACTCTTTTCTGTGCCGTGTCTTCTATGGAGCTGGTTTAAAACCAAACCACCCAGAACCTAGGTATCCACATTTCATTTGAAATGTGATTGGCCTTTACATAGTCTGCCATAATCTCTTTTCTAACTGGCCTGAAATTCTCTTACTGATGCTATAGGGAGGATTGCAATGCTGAGTAGAAGGTTGGACCAGATGGCCTTAAAGGGCCTGTCCAAATACAAGATTCTCTACTTCTCTAATTTAGTTTTGATGATTCGATTTCATGAGTTTGACTATCATGAGGTTAAATTATGTAGACACTCTGCCTTCCATCTGCCCTCAGCTATACGTCAACTTGTCTCTATCCAAATTCATCACATCAGTCAATGATTAAGCACTCATTTACATGCAGTATTCTACAAAGTCCTAAGGGCTCTGACCCAAAAATATGAGTAACAGGACCTGCAGGCATTATAGTAGTGGTGGAAACATCACGTTATCATAGTTTGAAGACACCAAGGAATCTATTCATCCAACTAACTCTCCATGTTCTTATTTCAAGCCATGAAGCAATCAACCTTTTGACTATAATTTTGTGTCCCTTCTAAACCTGACAATATTATGAGAATGAACTGATCATCAAATAATAATAACTAACAATTACTGAGCTATTGCATACTTACTACATACAAGGCTTTACTAACTATCAACTAACTTTAATTTTCACAGCACCCTTGTCAGGTAGGGGATAACATTATTGTCTTTATTTAACAGGTGAAAAAATTTAGATATACAGAGTTTAAGTAATTTTTCCAAGGTCAAATAGTAAGTGGTAGCACTGAGATTCAACCTCAAGCAATCTGGCACCAGGCCCATAATGTCTACTATTGTGCCACTGCAACTATGCAGGCCACTCGATAGTTATATTGTTTCTGTAAAGTAATCAAACTGAAACCAAACAAATTGTGTCTCTTAATAAGTTACATATTAAAACATCTTTAATGGAGTCTTGAAGGTTATTACATTCCACTGGTCAACTCATTCTCTACTCATAACTACTATTCCAGACCTTATCCATCCCTCTTCAACCTCCAACATTCTCACCTATCCTCCACCTACTAAGAGGATAATATTATCTCCTACTTTCAGAGGGGAAAAGGCTATCATATGCCAAATCTCACATCTTCCCAACATTAGATATACCACCCTACCTCTGTGAGCATCGTCATCTTTTAGAGCTAACCCTCTCCTATGTTTTGTATCTTCTCTCCATCTTCACAGGAATTTTATACTATGAGAGACCATTCTGTGTGGCATGGGCCCAGCTCCCACTCAGACAGTGGAGAGTTACACAAGCCCCACCCCCAAGGATGGGTTCTCCCGTGGGGAATCAGGTCTTCTCTGTACCTAGGCTGCTATGATACTTGCTTTTGCTAAAACTCCCTACCCTGGACTGAGGCAACAAAAATTTACTGCATATCTCTGAAGTAACTTCCTAAAGTCCATGCTAAACCTTCCAAGGACAAGTGTAACCAGTTTAACCACTTTCCCCTTTACATTTGCAAGTATCCTTCTTTCTTGATGTAATTAACAACATCCTCTCCTTCGTTGTCTGTAAAAGGTAACCACCTACAATAAACCTGTGTATAGTAAATGAGAACCATCCTCTATGTAATGTGCCCAGAAAGACAATAAAAGCTGTCAAGGCAAGGGTCCACACGACACGCTCTCCTCTTGAGAGAGTGGCCATGCCGTCCCTTTTCCTTCACAAGGTTCAGTAGTCCGTGTGAATTTATCTCATGTCTCAGCCATGACCCCACGGACACTGCAGGCTGGTTTCCATATCATTATACCATCAACTACACCTTTTCTATTCTATGTATTTAATGTCATCCCCTCATTTGAATCCTTCCTACTTATTTTCATATATTTTCAGTCTGTCTGATTAGGAAAACTAAAACCTGCCATCAAGCTATCTCTCTTCTCCCTTTCTTCCCCACAATTTCTCCAAAAATTTTGTCTTTCCAGTTTTTACTTCCTCTCCATCTTTGCTCACTCAACTCACTCCAATTTGAGTCACACGTATCTCACTCTATCATATCAGCTTTATTATCACCAAATACCTCCATCTAAATCTAGCATAGTTTTTATTTATCTTATTTGATCTTTAAGTAACTTTTAACACTGTTGATCACTCCTTTCTTGATATATTCTGCTTTGGTTTCTTTTAGACCACACTCTTCTGGTTTTCTGCAGGTACCTCTAGCTGCTTTTTTTCTGTCTTCATTGCCAACTCCTTCTCCTCTACCAGCCATCATATGATTCTCAAAACTAGTATATACCTAGGTAGATATAAAAAAACTATAATTTTCTCTTAATTTGTGTAAAATACATGTGACTTTAGTTGTACATATGCTTTTATTTTTTAAAGATTTTATTTGTGTTTTTTTAAGATTTTATTTATTTATTTTTTAATTAATTATTTTGTTTAATTACAGTTATTTGCAGCCTCTCCCCTCCCCCCTCCCTTTCCCTCCCGTCCCACCCCCCCCGACCTCCCTCCTCCCCCTTAGTTCTGTCCATGTGTCCTCTACAGTGATTCCTGAAAACTCTTCTCCCCATTGTCCCCACCCCGCTCTCCCCTGTCTATTGTTAGACTGTTCTTAATTTCAGTGTCTCTGGTTATGTTTTGCTTGCTTTCTGCTTTTGTTGGTTGTACATATGCTTTTAATTTGATGTAGTCCCATTTGTTTATTTTTCCTTTGTTCCCCTTGCCCTAGGAGATATATCAGCAAAAACTCTGCTACTTGAGATATCTGAGATTTTACTTCCTATGTTTTCTTCTAGCCTTTTTATGGTTTCACTACTTACATTTGAGTCTTTTATCTATATTGAGTTTTATTCTTGTGTATCTTATAAGTTGGTAGTCTAGTTTGTTTCTTTTGTATGTACCAGTTTAGTTTTCCCAACACCATTTATAGAGGAGACTGTCTTTGCTCCATTGTACATTTTTGCCTCTTTTGTCAAATATCAATTTGTCATAAACTGGTGGTTTTATTTCTGTGCTCTCCATTCTATTCTACAGACCTGGGACTATATCCTAAGACTCCTGAAACACCAATACAAAATATATGTAACTCATATGTTTATAGCAGCACTATTTACAATAGCCAAGATGTGGAAACAGCCTAAGTGCACATCAGTAGATGAATGGACAAAAAAGCTGCAGTACATTTACACAATGGAGTACTATGCAGCAGCAAAAATAAGGAACTCTTACCTTTTTGGACAGCATGGATGGACCTGGAGAATGATATGGTAAGTGAATTAAGCCAGGTAGTGGAAGACAACATATGATCTCACTTACACGTGGAATCTGATAAAAAAAAAAATAAACTGACAAACAAAACAGAAACGGAAGCACAGTTACATGGAACAGACTGACGGATGCCATAGGGGAGTAAGGGGAACCAGATGAAAGATGATGAATGGATTAACCAAAAAATATATATTCATGATCCCTGGGCACGAACAAGGACAACAATGACAGGATTGCTTGGAGGAGGGTAGAGAGGCTGGGTGGAGGCAACAAAGGGAGAAACAAGTGGGAACAACTGTAATAGCAAAAACAATAAAATACAATAAAAATTAAAATATGTTATAAAATACATGTGACTACTTAAAGCAAAAATTATAGCATTGTCTTGTCCACTTTGTAATTTATGTAAATGTTATATGACAACTATAACACAAATGATGTTGGAAGGGAGGTAAAAGGGCTTATGTAGTTTCAAGTTTCTACATTTTTCATAAATTGCTACAATATAAATTATAAATAGATTTAGAAGTTAAGGGTGTATGTTGTAATCTCTTTAATAACCATTAAAATAACCCAAAGAAATATAGCTAATCAAAGACAGCTAAATTGAAATGGAGTTTGAAATATTTAAATAACTTGAAAGAAGGCAGGAAAGAAGTAATAGAGGCACCAATAACAGAGAGGACCCAGTAGAAAATAGTAAAATGATAGGTCTAAATGCAACCATATCCATAATTATATGAAATATTTATTTTAATTCAGTATAATTCACCAATCTTTGGATTTATGGATCAGTCTATTTTTCATGCTTTTCTAAGTGGTGCAGCTAAGAATCAAACCCATTTTTACATCCACTGTGCCACCTCCAGTATCTGTTCTCCAGGTGATCCATGCTCTTAGTCTTGGTCAAAGAGATCTAACTGCACAGGAAGTCCACAAAAAGAAAACTCCAGGCTTCTGCATAAGATGAGAAATCCCAAGAGTCCTAAAAGCTCTAAAGAATCTAATAACACAAGGGACCGCTCCTCTCCTTGGAGATGTCTTAATACTCCATGGCCAAGGAATGATATAACATTCTGTAACCAGGACACAGACATTAACAGTGTGGATTTTCTCCTTAGGATTCAGGAGAAAAAGAACTAGATAGAAGCAACAATAACCCTACAGCAACAACAGCCTTACTCTAATCATTGCTTCTAGAGATACCTGGACAGCTTAACTCAAGTTAAATTAGACCAGTGAGAGACCAAAGCTCTTTCAGAGCATTGAGTATCCATTGATTGATTTTTGGTCTGAGTCCAATTAAATCAATGAACCCTGCTACTTCTTGGCCTTCTTCCTCCATCCTCCTATTACCTCTTATTACATCTTTAAGCCATATATTTTAAGTCCATTCTGTTAAACTAATTAACAATCATCCAAGAACTTCTTTTTTTTAAAAATTTAAATATTTATTTTAACCCCCTGAAACACTTTCCCTAGAAATAGTTTACAGGACTAATAACTATAATGAATAAGCAATACAATTTCTATTCATGATGCAGTTGTGTTGTAAAGTTTCAAAGAATAGATTTACAAATTGGTTGCTTTTACTTTTACAAAAATATTCATTTAATTCATGATATGAGTGGCCAATTTATTCTCTGATTTCTACAGGTTATAAATTGTAATTTGAGTTTCAGTTACATAGAATGTGAAAATTTTAACTGAACCATTACTTCAAAATACAATGTGTTAAAAGTAATCTGATATGTCTTTTCACTCCAAATCCCCCAGTGTTCCTAGATCTGGTTTCTGTGGTAACAACTACCATCTGCTTCTGTGACTTTTATTTGATTTATTTACCTATAACTTACACTGTAGCACACTGAAATATGGTTTACCTCCTTCTTAAACCCCATACACTCCTCTACAGAGTCAAAAAAAGACCTCCAAGTTGCTAAGCACAGTGGAAAAATTTTGGTCCCTATATCTCAGTAATACTTGACACTGTTGACCATTCCCTTCTTAAGAACTTATTTTCCTTTAGCTTTCCTTATACCCATCCTCTGCATTTCCTCCTACTTCTCTGTCTACACTTTCCCAGGCTCTTTCTTTACAGGCTCTTTACCATCTATGTCTCAAATAGATATTGGTGTTTATTTGGGATCTGCTTTTGTCAGTGCATCAATTTTCAAATAGGGCTGCCATTGCCTCCATTAGCTGCAAATACCAGATATATTTTGGTATCTCTCACATCTCTGTCTCCATTATTCATCTCTTATCTAAGCATGAAGCAAGTCTATTAAAATGTCTATTAAGTAAATGAATGGATCAAAAACTGTGGTATATTTACACGATGGAATACTTACTATGCAGCAGAAAGAAAGAAGGAGCCCCTACCCTTTGCAACAGTGTGGATGGAACTGAAGAGCATTATCCTAAGTGAAATAAGCCATGTGGTGAAAGACAAATACCATATGAACTCACCTATAAGTGGAACCTAATCAACAAAACAAACAAGTGAACAAAACAGAACCACAGATATGGAAAAAAGAAGAAACTGACAGTGCTCAGAGGGAAGGGGCAGGGGATAATGGGAGAAAAAGGGGAAGGGTCATCAAGGAACATGTATAAAGGACACATGGACAAAGCCAAAGGGTGATGGGACTGAGGTTGGGAGGTGGGGATGGCTGGGGTCTGGAGGAGTGGTGGAGGGGGGAAATGGAAATAACTGTACTTGAACAACAATTTTTAAAAAGTTTTTAAAAATGTCTATTAGGCATGTCCACTGAAATATAACCCCTCCAAAGAGCTCACACTTGTCATGCCAAAAATCAATTGGCATTTTCTCATCTAACACCTCAAACCATTTCTCCTCCCACTGTTCTCTGTCTCAGTGAGTTGTAAATACCCAACTGCAATTGTGCAGTGGGCAGAAACCTGAAAGTCTTCCTTGATTTCTTTGTCTCTCTCACTGACACTTCCATTTAATCACCAAGCCCTATTGATTCTCTCACACTCCCTCTCTCTCATCTGGCTATTTCTATCTTTTTTTTTCCTATTCTTTCTTTTTTTGGCTTTTTCTTTCTATCTGCATAGCCAACACCATAGTCCAAGCCACTATTATCACAATGCCATTGTAGCTTGTCTCCTTACCTTTAGTTTTGCTCCCACTTAGATCATTTTTCACTTCACTGCCAGAGTTATCTTGGTAAAATTTAAAGCATTAAACCTTTCAGTGGTTTCCTATTGCATTAGGGGATGTTCAAAACTCTTTAATGCAGAGTCTAGACACTTACAATCAGGTGAATCTGAGATTGTCCAGGTATAAAACTTGGATCTGTCAATCACTAGCTAAGTGATCTTGAGCTACAGAGTTAACCTTGCTGAGTTTGTTTCCTTATCTGTAAAATGATGATGATGATAAAATATTAATAATAATTATAATAAGTGCCTCAGTGTAGTTGTGAGGATTTAACAAAATTGCATATTAAGTAGCTCTTTAGAATGCTCTCTGTCTCATTATTAAATAAATGACTGCTATTTTTTGTTGTTATTGTTGTTATTCAACAATTTCTTTTGATTTTTTCCGTGACAGGAACCATGGTAGGTAATGGCAATGGTATTTTGAACAAAATAGACAAAGTTACTGTCCTCAAGGAAAATTATTTAAAATCTAGACACATTGTTTACCTCTCGCAAATTTACGCTCTAAATTGTACTATTGTAGTCCCATTATATGTTGAACTTTTATGATTTCCCCCCCTTCTCTAGGCCTTTAATTACACTGTTTCTGTTTCGGAAAATATTCAGCATTCTCTTTCACTGTTTAACTCTTCATCTTCCATCTCTCTGTTTAAATGTCACTTCTAAGATTTCTATAACTGAATTAGGTCCCCCTTATTTCTTAAGTCTGCCTTTATCTTATACCATTTGTATTTTACCTGGTTCCATATGCATATCCCAATTCACTCAAAACACCAAAAGATGAAAAAGTCTGTACATCTTGTTTACAACTGTTTACCCAATATAAAAGATAATGTCTGATGACATGTACATATTGAATAAATATTTGTGTAAAGAAGGCCACACGGATTCTTTTGCCATACTGGCAGTTTGGGGTGGAAGGAGAAATGGGTGCACTTACCAGTAAACCGATGATCACATGTGCATATTACGCTCTTTAAGCTAATATGTCTCCAACATCTATCATCATCTGGAACATTTGTACACTTGAAAGGCAGAGTGTAAGTAGCAGTAATATGTGCAGAAGACATCTTACCAGCTATTGCTTGAACCTTGTAATTGTGCACACTTACTATCATTCTGCTTTATAATAACAGAAAGGCTGTTTTGAATAAAGACTAATGAGTAATTAATGCTACTTGAATTGTTGAGCAACAGCTAACATGTAGTCTGAGTTGGCATCACACCCTAAAGTAGACCCTTAACTGTACTCCACCTTGTTGTAGAAGTGCTTGCATGGCTCTACACACCATTGGAAGAGAAAGTAATAAGCTGTACTGTTCAGAAGAATTTCAGAAATTATTAAAATGGTGGGAGGGTATGACCAGGGTCCATTAGCCATAGGAAGAAGCATAGTAAGGCCAGCAGTGAGAATTTTGCCAAAATTGAAACATTCTATTTCTTTGTATTTTGTTCTATTTTTGTATTGTTTATTTTACTGTTTATGCTATTATAATGGTCCCACTTTTTCCCCTTTGCCTCGCTCCACCCAGCCTGTGCCTCAATTCCATGATCAATCACCTTACCATTGACCATGTCTATAGGTCTTTGATATATGTTCTTTGATTAATCCCTCACCTTTCAATCAGTGTCCACCTCTCCACTCCACACTTAACAGTTGTCAGTCTGTTCCATGATCCTATGCCTCTGGTTTTATTTTGCTCATTGGTTTATTTTGCTTATTAGATTCCTCTTATAAGTGAGATCATATGGTATTTGCCTTTCATCAATTGGCTTATTTCCTTAACATAACAGTCTCCAGTTCCATCCATGCTGTTGAAAAAGGTAAAAATTCTTTATTTCTGCTGCATAGTATTGCATTGTGTAGAGTACTTTTTTTTTTAAGCTGTTTCCAAACCTTGGCTATTGTAAATAGCGCTGCTATGAACATAAAGGTGCATAAATTCTTTTGAATTGTTGTTTCAGGATTCTTTGGGTTCATTCCCAGCCATGGAACCACTGGATAAAAATGAAGTTCAATTTTTAGTTTGTTAAGGAAATTTCATATGGTTTTCCACAGTGGCTGCACCAGTCTGCATTCTAACCAACAGTGTCCTAGGGTTTCCTTTTCTCCACATCCTTGCCAGCACTTATTCTTAGTTAATTTATTGATGATAGTCATTCTGACAGGAGTGAGGTGATACCTCATTTTGATTTTTAATTTGAATCTCTCTGATGGCTAGTGATATTGAATATTTTTTCATATATCTCTGGGCCCTCTGTATGTCCTCCTTGGAGAAGTGTCTATTCAGGTCCTTTGCCTATTTTTAAAATAAGATTGTATGTCTTCCTGGTGCTAAGGTATATAAATTCTTTATATACTTTGCAGATTAAACCCTTGTCTGATGTATCACTAGCAAATATGAGGTCTGTCCAGAAGGTATCTAACCATGTAATATGAAAAATAGATGTAATATGAAAAATAGAGACATTTATTGAAGAAGATATAAGAAACATTGTACATAGGACAATGACACCTCAGTATCCTTCAAAGTAAGCACATCAGGACTTCACACAGTTCTCCCAATCACCATCAGGTGCCCTGTCATATTTTTCTGAACCTCATCAACAGCCTGAAATCTCTTCTCTTTAAAGGTGACTTTAGTTTTGGGAAAAGCCAGAAGTTGCTGGCACCAAATCTGGGTTGAAGTGGGGCTGAATCACATGGCTGATTGGATGATTCGCCAAAAACATTTGCACAAGATGTGATGCATGAACAGGTGCATTATCGTGATGAAGCTACCAGTCACCAGTTGCTCATACCTGTGGCCTTCTAAATCATCCAAATAATTTACATGTAGGAATGTTCAACTTTAATGCAAAATTTGATACAGAATATTTGATTTATTTGCTCAATCATTTCTAATGCAATGACCATACAGTACATATACTTATTCAGTGATATCTACTGCCCTCACGGACTATTACAGTGAAGTCATTGTTGTTCACTCAAGCATATTTCAGTCCACTATCTTTGGCTGCTAGGTTACATTGGCATCATGAAAATCATTCTCATTCGCATTAAACAGTGGCTGGATTCCCCCCCACACACAGATTTTGTAAGTTCTCCCATACAATCTCTTTTCATTTTGATGATGGTTTCTTCAGCTGTGCACAAACTTTTTACTTTGGCGTAGCCTCATTTATTTATTTATTTGCTTATTTCCCTCGCCCTAGGAGATATGTCAGAAAAATATTCCTATGTGAAATATCTGAAATTTTACTGCCAATGTTTTCCTCAAGAAATTTTATGGTATCAAAACTTATATTTAAGTCTTTATCATTTTGATTTTATTCTAGTATATGGTATAAACTGTTGGTCTACTTGCATTTTTCAGCAAATACCCTTCCAGTTCTCCCAATACTATTTATTGAAGAGACTATCAACTCTATTGCACACTCTTGCCTTATTTGTTATTTTTTTTATTTTTTAAAAAATACAGGTGTCTCCATTTTCCCCCACCAATGCCCCACCACACCCATACCAGCCTCCAACACCCCATCCTACCCGCACTGGCTTTGCCCATGTGTCCTTTAAACATATTCATTTTAAAAATATATATTTTATTGATTATGCTATTACAGATGTCCCATTTTTTCTCACCTTTATTCCCCTCCACCCAGTACCAAATTGTTCTAAACTTCAATGTCTCTGGTTATATTTTGTTTCTCTGGTTATATTTTGCTTGCTTGCCTCACAAGCGTCTTGGCTGTGACTGATCTGAATTCCCCGGTAGCTGATCTGGCCTCTGTGCCTTCTCTCATTAGTCCTTATATAAAACCTTTTAACATTTCTTATAGTAGAGGTTGTGTGATGATGTACTCCTTGAACTTGATCTTATCTGAGAAGCACTTTATCTGCCCTTTCATTCTAAATGAAAGTTTTGCTGGATAGAGTATTCTTGGTTGTAGGTCCTTGCTTTTCATGATTTGAAATGTTTCTCTCCAGCCCCTTCTTGCTTGGAAGGTCTCCTTTGAGAAATCCGCTGACAGTCTTATGGGAATTCCTTTGTAGGTAACTGTCTCCTTTCCTCTTGCTGCTTGTAAGATTTTCTCCTTATTCTTAATCTTGGGTAATGTAATTATGATGTGCCTTGGTGTGTTCCTCTTTGGGTCCCACTTCTTTGGGGTTCTCTGAGCTCCTTGGATTTCTAGGAAGCCTATTTCCTTTGCCATATTTGGGAAGTTCTCGTTCATTATCTGTTCAAAAATATGGAACTTCCTCAGAAAATTGAAAATGGAACTGCCTTTCGACCCAGCAATTCCACTACTGGGATTATACCCTAAGAATCCTGAAAAACCAATTCAAAAGAACCTTTGCACTCCTATGTTCATAGCAGCACAATTCACAATAGCTAAGTGCTGGAAACAACCTAGATGCCCATCTACAAATGAATGGATCAAGAAACT
>PVJI01031406.1:0-13143 GCA_004026765.1 Micronycteris hirsuta
ATGCTGGCCTCTCTAAAACTCCAGGTTTTCTCCTCTTCTTTGAGATGGTCCTCACTAGGGAGCCCTACTGCAATAGCCTACATAGATCATCTCCTTGATGGTCCTTCGCGCCCTCCTTTCTAACCCTCTGTTCTTTCCCTATATTTCCAGCAGCTGGGTGCAGGGCTGCTCACAGGAAAACTCACCTCCAATTCTCCTCCAGGCTGTTCCAACCAGGCTGAGAGAAATGCCATCCACTTCCTTAGGAAGGTTGAAAGGCAGATACCACCAGTCCCCGAGGTTTGTGATGAGAGTCCCGCCCAAGTCCAGATGTTGAGGTTCTCTCTACCTCACCATGACTGCCCTGGTAAGAACCTCCCACCGCTCCGGGCGTGGATGGGTAGAGGTTGACCCACAGGGCAGTGAGGACAGGAACCCCGGGGGCCAAAGCACAGAGGAGGTAAATGGAGTCGCTGGTTGGACCGCCCTCCTCCAGGGCTGTGAGGAATGCAGGTGAGGCAGGGGAGGGGTCGCTTCCAGAGGCTCCTTAGCATTTGCCACCTTCCAAGCTCTGCACACACTTTCCCCAAATAGCCCCCCACGTGGCTCCCCACCTGATCCTTGTGGTCTTTACCTCCAACTCTCTCCTTCAACTGTCTTCCTCACCCTCACTACTGTGCAAACAGAAAGTCCAACCTGCCCTGGGTCTTTCTTTTTGAATTCTCAAAAACATAGCTCAGAAGTCAAAAAACAACAACAAAAACCCAGAAAACTAACTCTTCTCTTTACATTCCTGCACTGAAATCCAATTAGCCTCTACTCTGCCTTAGACAGAACGGGCACGGGGTCAGAAAGTGTAGGCAGGAAGATAAGAAAAGCACCAAGATTAATACTAAGTGAAATTTTGGTACTAATTCTTTCGGAGTTCAATGACGCTGAATCTTTAGAATTAGCAACTGGGTGGGAATGAAGTACTCACAAGAAGGAAGGGGAAATGAGGATTCCAAAGTGTGAGCCAGGGCGACTGGGAGACCCCAGGGAATGCTGGAGTCAGGGAGGCAGAGGGACAGCCAAGCCTCTGAGGCTGCTTGCCTTTACAATCATTCCCTGGGCAGGACACCGTCCCGGAAGTTTAGGAATATGAGGGCATTTTTATTTACCTGTCATGGTTCAACAATCTTTTTCCATGACAGCAACTTTTTAAATAAAGGTTGATATTCGCAGTTCGGATTTGAAGAGCTGTGTATGGTGGGAAACACACTGGATTTGATTTCCAAGTCCTTGGATCGACTCATGCTCTGGTTCAGCCACCCACCCACTGGGAGCCCTTGGCCAAGGCAACATCTTATCCTTTACTTCTTCATCCATAGAGGGACATGAGGTTACTGAAGAATGAATGAACTCAATAAAGGTGTTTTGTTTGGCTTTGTTTCTTTACGACAGCACAAAATGCATGTGGAAGGTATATGTGGTTGCCATAGAAAACTGAGTCAAACTAATCTAGACACCGGGAAACTGAGAACATTATGCCAAATTTCCCCAGTGAATGACAGAGTCCCAAGTCTCCTGAGCTTGGAATAAATAAAATAAAGTGAAGACATGCTGCCCTTCGCACACAGTGTGCAGACCCAGGAGAAAAATCGAACCTTTAAAATAAAAGTCTCTTCTGACTGAAGGATTTAATCGACACTTCTGCCACAGGGGTCCCCAGCTCCCCCCGTGGTTCGTCCCCTGTAATACCAGGCAGCATGCCCTAGGACACCTGACAAACTCGGCGAGGCTGCCTGGACACTGACCATGTGCAGATTTTGAGCAGTGGGTGTGGGGTATTTTTATATTATAAAACTCAGGTAACGGGGTACAGTATAGTGCAGAATGCAAAATGTACGTGAGGTTTGGGATAAAGCTCAGGACTTCAAAGTAATTTCAAAGCCGTAGCATGCCATTTGGGGCCACACAGGCCCAGATCGATGGACACTTTTTTCAACTCTTATTTGCTGCTATGTGTAACTCAGTGGGAAAGCTGGAACAGTAAGTACTCTTACTTCACTCCTTACTCTCTTTTCACTGGTCAAGACATAATTGTCAAGTTGATTTTACCTCTACTTAGGATTGGTATTCAGCATTCCCAGAAATTGTCTGTCCTCACCATTAGTTGCTTATGGAGCACCAACAGTTAGGTAGTTTGAATGGCTCGCCTGATAGACTTTTGTTCACATTTGTTTTATTCTCATCTCCTCTCATCAAATCTTATAAACCTGAGTTAGAACCAAGGCTATGCCTAACTTTTCTGGGACTCCTGGGCAATGTGCGCACCTCTGTCTTGCATGTAATGGGCATTCAACTAAAAACTGAACCAAACCAAAGGCTGCAGAAAGCTAATTGTCATCACTGGCCTTAACAAGTCACACCATGGAAATTTACTACTCAGAAGTCTATTTTAGAGCACACTGCCTAATCTGATTCTCACGAGACCTTAGTGAGGTGGGTCAAACACAGCCACGAAGTCAGAACTGGAAAGCATATTTTCAGAACAGTTTTCATTTACACAACCAATTTGAAAATATTTATTGAGAATTTACTGTGTGCTAAGCACTCTTTTCAGCTTTGGGAAACATGATAGTTAGATAGATAGATAGATAGATCTTCTCATGGAGAAAGAACAGACATAAAATAATTAAGCAATCACCAATGCACTAATTGCTGAAAGAAGTTCAGGAATCCATGCAAATATGTGCAAGGAGGCTGTATTTAAATTAGTGACTATTAGCTTCCTACCTGCTCTGGACAAGATCTCTTTGAGATGCCTCGCTCCTATTGCCTTAGGTCCATGTTACATCAGGAGAAAACAATATGCCTAGGAAAGTGCTGGAGCTGAAGCAGTGGAGGAGCCAAATAATGGGAATAAATACTTGGCCAAAGAGCTATTTAACAGCTCAGCCAGGCTCACGGGGGTGGACAGGGTCCAATATAGCCTTATTATCATAAGAACGTGCATCCTCTCTATTTTCTTGTTTGCCATAGGCTTGGATTTTGATGGAGCAGTTTTCAGGGCTTAAACACTTGATTGCTACTAATAACCAAAGTAAGAGCACAACTGCGTTTAGGCTTCATTTATGGGTATTTAACATAACTTCAAGTATGGATTTCTCCAAATGCACTTGCTATTTCATTGAAGCTAATCTACAAGACCATCAAATGCTGGTGGAATAATCACAAGCAATGCAAATGGCCCCATATATACACTTATCTCCACCCTACAGATCCTTTTTATTACAGAACATGATGACCAGCAATTACTGACACCCTTTGACGGGTATTTTCCCCTTCAGCCTTGCTTTATTTAAAGCTTCGGTAGCAGGGGAAAACTAAATTTGATTTTTAAAAATTCCCTGGCTTTTAAAAAGAAAACTCTTACCTTCGTTTGCTTACTCTAACAGAGGGTGAGTGACGACGGCCAAATGCTCGCCTGCAATTGGGCGAGGGAACTTCTCCCGGGATCCACCAGGGGCCGCTGTTCTGCAAGCAGTGACTGCCGACTTGCAGTCACTCACCGACCACCTCCGAGCGGGACGAAACTGCTGGTGGACGCAACAAAAATATTTCCTTCAGCATGTTTTCTAAACTTGAAAACAGTTTGCTAAGTGAAAGGAAAAAGACATAGAGGCCACAATTGTACGATTCCATTTATATGAAAGTAGGTAAATCCATGGAGCCAGAAAGCCGGTTCGGGGGTTTCAAGGACTAGGAAAAGGGAGTCGAGAAATGACAGTGACGGCTTAATAGGCTCTGGGTTTATTTTTGAGGGGATGACAAAGTTCTGGAACTAAATAGTGATGGTTGCACAACACTGCGACTGTGTTTGATGGCAGGGAACAGCACATTTTAAAATTAAGATGGTAAATTTTGTGTTATGTACATTTCACCACAATTGGTTTTAAAAGCTGTTTTCCAGGGTTCGTTGCCCTCTGGCATTTACACCTATGCTACCCCTTGTAACACTCTCATGCATGCATCATAAACGGACCCTAAGGCGACATCGGGTCCGTGTCTGTTGCACCTCGCATCCCCGCTCCGGAGGGAGTTCCTGACCTGAGTCCACACTCTGACATCACGGGATGAACCCGGAAAGGACACAGGCTTCGACAGCAATTGGAGCTGATTTTGAATCCTGTGTCCCCCAGTTATTATCTGTGAGGTCTTGGACAAATTCTCCAACGTCTTTCTTAAAGTATTCTTTTTAAAACTTTAATTTTTTTTTCAATTACAGGTTACATTCAATATTATTTTTTATTAGTTTCAAGTGGACAGCATAGTAGCCAGGCAATCATATCTTTTGAAATAGGGATAATAACCTTGCTTCCTACAAGGTTTAAATGAAATAGGAGCTATGAACTCGTGTATCACTTACACTCGGTGCAGATTCATTTTCGTTTTACCAGTGTACACTAATGTATACACGGGTCCGGCGTTCTTCCAAGGTCCATGTTAAATACTGCTTTCCATACAAGGATTTCTGATACTTTCCCTCTCGTTATACCTTTCTTTCTCTTTCACTTCCATAATACGGAGTTGATACCTCTTCTGTTTATCTCATTCTGCTGCCGTATACAACGACCATAGTATGTCTTTGATACATAGATCTCCCCCAGTCTTTCCTTACCACAATGTGAGCGCCTTGAAGTAAGAACGCTACCTTACCCGTCCTCTGCGTGGCACCTGCAGTTAGGGCTGCTGCCGGCACAACCCCGGGGCAGCGGTCACGTTGTTGTCGGTGGGAACTGCCTCGTCTAGATCTGGGCACTGCGCAGACCTGCCAGCAGGGGAGTTAGGTTACCCTCTATGGTCTTCATGTTACTGATCTGTAGATCGGGGCTTTCTGGCCATAGAATCCTTTCTCTAATGTACACTAGACAACACAGATCAACACGGAGAACTCCTAGCGGAAGAAAGAGAGGGGATAAGATGCAGTCTGACCTTCCCAGCACCCTGCAAACCCACCTCCGCTCCACGAACCTCTGACGTACCTCCAAGGAGCCGTCGGATGGGGTCATCTCTGCACTGACGGGGAGGGCGGATGGTTCCCTCCTGACGTCCTCAGTGCCAATCGGGTAGTTGCAGAGGCGAATGCATGTGGCTCCCGGGGGCTCAGACACCTGATGTGAGTGGACCCTGTGAGCTGAGTGTGAAGGTAGCTCTCCTCTTCCCCACCAACGGGCGTGGGGACTATGAGATGAGAAACAGGAGGAAGCTCGAGAAATGATACATGGCATCCATAAAAATGTGACTTAAAACTTGCCAAAAAATTAAACTGAAGGCAAGTGTAAAGGACACAGACAGAAAAATGTTTGCTCTTCCAACTCAAAATGCCACCACATTAGGGGTGGGATCCAGGTGGGCAGCTGTCCCTGCTGAGTCTAACGTGGGCTCTATCACGAGGACTGGGTCTGGCTTCATGACAAGTCCGACATCTAGCAGCTAGGACTGCTATGTCAGCTCCACAGTGCTGTCAGGGCCTGAACTTTCTCCTCAGCCACCCTTACCATAAACGTGTCTTTGTCCTCATCCCTGTAACCGAATGCCACAGGGTTGGCATCATGTCAGTGTTCAGTATAAGAAGAATAAAGGCAGTTCCCTCAATGTCTGTCCCCTTACCAAGAAGGCAAAGGTGTTTACAGGAACTCCTAGAACACTTCTCTCTAGTGCCTTCTTCTGAGTCCACAGTACATTCCTTTTAATATTCTCACTGATAGCATCGCATCACTTACAAATCCAAGCAGCTGCCTTTTATTGAGCAACTACTATGAGCCAAGCACTTTGATGACTGTTTTACATGCATTACCTCGTATCTGCCTCTTCCATTACTTCGGCAATTATTTACTGATGCTCGCTATGTAAAAGTAGCAAAACTCAGCCTAACTGGAGGGAACCCAGTCATTTACCACCCGGAACATCTACATTTCTGAAGACTTTCACTTTGAGAGCTAAGCTGTGAATGAATTACAGGGCTTTTCCAAAAGTGTTCTAACCTGAGATCACACACACACACACACACACACACACACACACACACACACACGCCAGGGACATTCTGTTAGGAAGGAGGAGTTGTTTTCCAGATTTTATTTTAATCAAAGGCAGAACTTTCTCTTTATCAAAGCTGACCCAGAATGTATCTAATCGGACTTGTCAAGTATCATGTACAGCAGTTCCTCCATGCCATTTAGTTATAATATTGTTAAAAAAAAATACTGATTCCCGGCAGGGGCCACTGTCTGTGTGGAGTTTGCACATTGTCTTCATGGCTGTGTGGGTTTCCCCCGGGTGCTCCAGTTTCCTCCCACATTGCAAAGATGTGCCTGTGAGATGGACTGGCACATCTGAGTGAGTGTGCGTGTGGGTGTGAACGGCCCAGTGCTGGAAGGCCACCTGCCCAAAGCGGGTGCCCACCTGGTGTCCTGAGCTGCAGGGGGAGGTTCCAGCCACTCATGAACAGGAACTGGAATAAGCAGGTTGGAAAACAATTGTTTTACTTCTTTTTATTTATCTTTCTTAAATGTGTGCATGGCTCACATTTACTTTACTGTTTAATACTATGTGTTTGGGGTCTTTATATAGAAGTTTGCTGACTAAAAATATGCCCCAGGAACTTAACTCTTGTTTCTATCAATTAGCCTATGATAAAACTGATTTTGTTAAACCTTGTTTTGCTTAGCATTGCAGTTCCCAAGAACCTATCATCGACATTAAGTGATGACTTACTGTAATAATTTCAACTACATATCACTTTCTCTCTGTATTCCGAGAGCCAATTAATCTGAAAGCTCGGCTCTTTGCATATGTTTTACATTTGCAAAGGAAAAAACAAAAGAACAGAAATTTTCACTGAGAACTGCAACATGTGTGTATGTGCTTTTTCTCTGATATATGTGCCAGGAAGTGAACACATCAGCCAGGGACTCTGCCCCCCAAGAGGCCTGTATCCGGTGGGGCACCTAAATTCCAGCTGCTTGTAAACTACATTTGCCATCTAGAAAATCTAGTCTTATCTTATAGTCACACCTTGTATATGTCACCGCTGTTGTTTATCAATGCTTCCTAAGTAATAACGTTAGCTGACTGATTTAACGCTCAGACTGGACTCTTCTTAGTTCAGAAAAAGTGGTCTCGGTCGGGCTAACACGGGGCCGTGCCCAGCGCAGAGAGAATCCTCAGGCAACATTTCTCAACAACGAGGATAAGTGGCAGCAAGATTTCAGACAAAGGCCACTATCTTCAGATGTTGAAGAGAAAAGAAGAGAAGATAACAAGGTTCCGGAGGCCAGTTGCTCCGCTGGTTGACCTAGTCGATTTATATTTCACTGACAGAGTCTTTGCAAAGCTCACCCCAACGCCCCTGAGTCACACACACACCCAAGCGGGGAAATACCCTCTACCTCCTGCTCACCCCTCACCGCGCCCTCCTCCTGGCCGCACTGAGGCAGCGCTTCCTTCTTCAGCAGGCTTTCTCCAAGTCCGCACTGTGACCAGAGAAGTCTCTGCGGTTGGGGACCGTTCTGTGCGCTGGAGGATTTCCAGTGGCATCCCCGACCTCTACCCACTACACTCAGCATTACCCTTCCAGCTGCGATAAATAAAAATGCCTTAGCCACCACCAGATCTCCCTGGGGGAGGGGCAAAATCCCACCCCCCCATTGGGAATACTGGTCTACATGGGACTCGGGGAGAAGGTGGGAAGGCGCAAACACGCTGGCTTGTCTGAGTAGAGACAAATGGCAAACTGGTCCCCCCCCCATCTACCTGGTAACAATAAGGCAATACTGTGAAAACTGAGATTTGAGCACCCACTCGGCACCAGGCACTCTTCTAATGCTTTACTTCAAGTATCTTGTTTTCATCACATTCTGGCCAGAAGCATATTTCCAGCCTATGTTCAAAGTGAGAAGGAAAAAAGAATGTGGATAGTAGTCCACCCTTGTCTGCTGGGCGTGTATTCTAAGACCTGCAGGGGATGCCTGAAACCACAGATAGTGCTGAACCCTGTACATCCACTGCTTGTTTTCCATACAGTCGTGTATAATGCAGTCAGCAATGGACCGCAGAACTGATGGGGATGTACCACGTGGCCTCGGTGTGTAGTGGGCTACACCACCCAGGTTTGCATGAATGGACTGTAGAGCTGATGGGGGTGCACCACGTGGCCTCGGCGTGTAGTGGGCTACACCACCCAGGTTTGCATGAATGGACTGCAGAGCTGATGGGGGTGCACCACGTGGCCTCGGCGTGTAGTGGTCTACACCACCCAGGTTTGCACGAGTGCATTCTAGGACGTTCTTACAATGACAAAATGGCCTAACGGCACATTCCTCAGAACTCGCCCCCATCCTTAAACAGGGCATGATGTGTGTACACGCCTGCGATAGAGTGTAATTTACAAATTAGGCAATTTCATGGGCAGAAGTGTTATCATTACCATAGGTCTTTGAAACCTCAGCGTATAATTTTTTCTTTCCTTATTAAGTCGAGAACGTTCATCTTTACACTTAAAGGAAGCACTTTACAGCCTTTCCTTGTCATATCAGAATTGCCAGCATCCCTACTCTCATGCTTCAGGGCCACTATTAAGTAAAATAATGGTTACTTCAACGGAGGTACTGCACTACCTTGAGGGCCAGTCTGATAACCGAGAGGGCTACTGAGCAGCCAGCAGGCGGGGCGTGCAGCACGGACATGATGGACAGAGGGCTGGTTCACAGCCCCGGTGGCCCAGAGCAGGATGGTGTGAGAGTTCTGCACACTACTCAGAATGGTGCACGATTTAAAATTAGTGAATTGTTTAGTTTTGGAATTTTCCATTTAATATATTCTGACTGTGGTTGACCACAGGTAACTTAAACCTCAGGAAGCAAAACCACAGATTGGGGAGGGGGCGGTAGCTACCGTGCAGAGTTTAAATAAGTTGCCCTGAACTAGCTGAAACATGGCAGATGCATTCGAAGTCTGGGTTGTCGACCCCTAAATCCTCTGCACCTTCAACTACGCCATGTGGCTCTAAGACATCGGTTCTTCTCTGCTGCTTATGATATCCTGTGCTCACCGCTATTCCTAAAAGCTGAGTTTCTTGCCTGACTCCACAGTGCATGCAAGTTCAGTGCCTGGCTGCAAATGCCCTTTGTACAATTCAGCCGAGAAGAAGCTATAAAAATGCAACTTGGGCTCTGAGCTTTCCAGTCCCCGTGGACAGCAGTCCCGGGCATGTGGTAAGAAATCAACTAAGAGAAGAGTGTTCTGTAGAGGGAAGAGCTCTGACTCGATCTGATTGGCCCAAAACTAATCCCATCTCTGCTTCTTTCTAAGTGCATGGACTTGAGCAAGACCCTCTCTTGGTCTTAGTTTCCTCCCCTGTAAAAGGAGGATGGTAAAAGGAGTTGATGAAATGAGGTGGTACAAGTAAACACTTGGCATGGTGCCTGGCATATGGGAAGCATGAGAAAAATGCTGGCTCTTACGATTAAATTTAATCTTCTATTTCTCCTAAGGGATTCAGGTTTATCATCAAGGCCCAGAACATTGATCAAAAACTCTTTCCTCTACTCTTTCTCTAACACACACTGCTCTTGTTCACACTCCCCATCACAGAAACCAAGTGTTTTCACCACTCTCCCCCAATCTCTGGCTCTACCCACTCTATCCCTTCTGTTGAAGCCTGTCGATGGCATTTGCTTTACAGGGCAGATGAAGGCCATGTGGAGTATGTTCTCCTCCATTCTTTCCACTCTCAACTTATTTGCAACCCCTTAGCAATGGATATCAGTATCTATATATTTATACATCACCTCCTTTGATTCTTTCTTAGAGATGAGATGACTCTCCTCTTTAAAACAAAATCCATTCTCTTTTACCACCTTCTAGAATTTCTTCCATTAGTAAGCCCCTTCATCCCTCTCTCTCTCTCTCTCTCTTCTGTCCTTAATCTTATCCTCTTACCTAGGTTTCTCCCCTTCACCAGCAAATGCAGAACATAAGATACTGGTCTTCAGGCTGAATTTCCACAGCAATCATAGTTTTTTACTTGCCTTGTGTGTTTATTTGGGATGGTTTGTGAGGACATCCAGACTCAGAGAGAGAGAGAGAGAGCGGGAGAGAGATGAAGCACCTCCTGAGGCCACTCTCTGTATAAATGAACGTCCACCTTCTTGAAAGAGAAATGGGCGTTCCCCTCTCCTACCCGCCACTCAACCTACTGCACTCTGTGTTCTGTTTCTTACAGTAAAGAACATTTGGAGTAAGAGCCCTGATCACAGATATTCCCTTAGTGACCCTGTTTGACATGTCCTACTTTTTGTGGAGAAATTTCTCCCCACCCAAATCCTTCTTTACTCCAACAACAGAGCTGCCTCCTTCTTGCGTGAGCACATCCACTCAGTCACAGTGAATAAAATAGCGCGCACGGGCTTAGCCAATGATCCAGGCCCCTACTATAGTGATTGGTTCAGTGGGCGTGCATATGACCCAAGTCAGACCAATCAAAACCCCTCCCTGAGATTTTTACACGGAAGCTGCAAGGGGAAGGGTTTTCTCCTCTTTAATGGTAAAACTACAGGAGTGGGAGGCTGAAGTTGCCAGTAGCCTAGTCTTCATGGAGAAGCTTACCAAGAGAATAAAACTGGCAGACAGAGAGAGGCTAACCTAAGAGAACAAAAGATTGCTCTGCCAGAGCTGCAGTCTAGCCATTTCTTAGGACAGCTGCATCCCTGCCCTACCCATGTTTTGGATATATAAGCCAGTAGCTTAACCCAAACTTTATACCCTTAAACTAGTTTGAGTGGCTTTCTGTCACTTCTAAACAGGAAAGACCTGCTTCTCCTCTGGTTACTATTCTTTCCTTCTTTTTTCTCTTAGTCCCTAACATTCTTGACATAGAAGTCTACACTTATTGTTTCTAATTTTTCACCCTCCATTCCGTGCCAAACCCATTGCAACATGACTCCCCTCCCTGCAGCTCTGTTAAAGTGGGATTAGCACAGTGGAATAAAGACCTCCTAACTTCAAAATCCAACGGCCTGTTGCAGGTCTTGATCCAATTTGATCTTACTACAGAGTTGACACGACAGCCCTACAGGCTTTTTGTAACCTTCCTTTCCAACAGCCCACCCTCTCCTGGGTCTGGTCCCTTGCCCGCCATAGCATCTCGAGCTTCTTCACAGGAAGTCCTGCTCTGCCAGCTGTGTAAGGCCTGGTGCATCCCACAACCCACCATTAGTTCTCGCCACACTTGACATACTCTCCTTGGAACATCTTGTCAATGCTTCAACTTCTCTCTTTATAACTTCTGTTCTAAGATTTCATCTTACTCCTTCCTCTAAGCACCAGATTTGCACAGTAAACATTTCTACTTGCCCCACAGGCATCCAAAAATAATCTTATCATTCAATTCATGACATGGCCTGTACCCCATTCACTTAATAAATATTTATTGACCATCAACTATGAGCGAGGCACTCTTCTCAGTAATGAGGATATATCCATGACCAAAGTCATTACACCAGTAAAGCTATATCCTAGCTAGAAACCTGGTTTCCCACTTCTCTTTTCAAGCCAGTAGGTATCCAACTACGTGAATTTTAATTTCGGAAATGCTCATATATTCTAAATTCTGCTACTACTGCTACCCTCATTCTCTCACTGCCCTCTTTATTTTTTTAACAGCCTCCTATTTGCCTTTGAAGACCTTTATCCTTCAATTTATTCTCCACACTAATGTCAGAGTTTTCCTCATAAATAGAAAAACTTTATTTTCACTCTTTTTCTTCAAAATCCCTGCTGGCTCACTGTCACTAGATGATAAAATTCAAATTCCCTATTTAGACATATTCATTTCTACCCAATCTTGTCAGAACTTAACCCTTCAAATTCATGTATGCTCCCCACACTGTGTCCACCCTTTGCCTCCGGCCTCTCCTGCTTCTCTGAGCACAGCAGCACTTGCGCATCTCTGCCCCTTTGCAAATGCTGAGCCCTCATCTAGAAATGTCCTTTGCCTCCCCTTCCACGCCTTCCCCTCCTTCTTCCATCTATTGATGTTCTACTCATTCTTCCCAATCCTTTAAAATGTCATCTCTGGTCATGCTCATCAAGCCATTATTATCTGCTCCAATTTTTGTTCTTAAAGCACTTGGTGATAACATATGGTGCTTGGATAATTTTAAAGTATATCCACTTACAAATGTGTTTCTTTCACGAAGTAATAAGCTCTGCGGTCCATTCCTTACTGTGTTTCCTATAATCTATGTAGATCTACAGATACATTAGCATATGCATGGTCATAATAAGGAGGAGGACAAGTTACTATATAGCCACCACTTACTCAGTTTTCTCTTAGTTACAGTTTTGGATAACACAAATCACTACCAAAAATTTGAGCATAAAGAGATTTAAACCAGGTATTAAGGGGCTTACGTAATTGCTGGAAGGGCTGGCGGTGCAAGTTCTAGACTGAGCTCTCAGGAACAACTCCCAGCCCAGAATCACACATAATAAGGAAAGTAGATGCTGCTGCTGCAGGAAGCTACTCCCCCAGAAAGCAGATGACAGCTGAGTCACCTTGCATCTGTCACAGTCTGTGTCATCAAAATGGGCACTTAACTTTCTGCCAATATCTCTCCTTAACTCCATTCTGTATTCAAGTCTTCTTTGTGTGCATGTAATTGATGAAACAGAAATCACATCAAGAACTTTCTGACACGGGGTAGATCGGGCCAGCCGACACCCGTGGTTGCCGTGACTCATGCGTGTACCGAGACACGTGGGGAAAGTAATACCAGGGCTACGTGGCTGATTCCTCCCAATTCCAGGAAAAAGCCCCTTGGCTTGTTCAGCCAGGGTTTTTATCAGGGGCATTAGCAATTTACATAGGATTGATTATTCATGGGATTAAGCAGAACAGGTAGGATTACTCATAGCAGGGCATTGGGATGTTGATTCAGGTCTGGTGGCAGACAGGACCAGGTGAAAGCAATATTCAGAGATCAGCAAGCCAGAATTTTTTAAGATACACCTTTGCCAAATTCCTATTAGAGAATTCCCATCCCACAGACATGATCCACACTTGCTCACACAGGAGTCACACGGAGCTGTGCTCAAAACGTGTAGATTCTCAGGACT
>PVJI01031407.1:0-13148 GCA_004026765.1 Micronycteris hirsuta
TGTGAGGTAAGCAAGCAAATACAACCAGAGAAACAAAATAGAACCAGAGACATTGAAGTTTAGAACATTCTGGCAGTAACCAGAGGGGAAGGGGAAGGGGAGAAGGGGGACAAGGGTATTCAGGAACTGCAATGAAGGACACATGGACAAAACCAAGGGGGAGGGGGGAAGCAAGGGAGGGAGGTGGGTTTGCCTGGGGAGGGGTGGGGGGAAGGTAAATGCAGACAACTGTAATTGAACAACAATAAAATAATTAAAAAAAAAAGAATAAGCCCTACTTTACTGGAAAGGCATTTCTGCCTTCTTAAATATAGAAGTTATTTAATGTGATTTATTTATTATTTGTTAAAATATTTTTTAAGATTTTATTTAGTAGAGGGGAAGGGAGGGAGAAAGAAAAGGAGAGAAGCATCAATGTGTGATTGCCTCTCGAGTGTCCCCTACTGCAGACCTGGCCCGAAACCCAGGTATGTGCTCTGATTGGAAATTGAACCAGTGTCCCTTTGGTTCTCAGGCTGGTGCTCAATCTATTGAGCCACATTAGCCAGGCCTTAACATGATTTAGATTATGAAAAGTAAAATGTTTCTGGGAGATTTTATGTTTGTTACTCAAGATACAGAAAATAGAGTTTATTATTATATGAGAAGAATTGTCTCTCCACAAATAAGAAGTGTGTACTTGAAAAACATCATCATTTTACTGAGACTGGATAAGAATAAGTTTTAGGTGAACTTCTAGTTCTTACTGTTGTTAGCTGATGATTCTCACAGAACCTTAGGCCAAAATATAAAATAAAATAAAGGAAAGTATTGTGAGTTGATGGAAAAAGGAGACTCTATAACAACAACAACAACAACAACAACAACAACAACAACAACAACAAAAAAGCCTGAAGTTATTTCTCTATGAACTTTAACTATGATTTATGCCTGATTTCAAACACGGCAAATTTTAGTAGAGCCTTAAAATTAGATTCTGCTGCTGTAATTTACTTTGAGTTAACCATTTATTGCTGACACTAAAAATACAAATTAGGGAGATTTCTCTATTTAAAGTTTACGGCCTTTCTCTAATTTTCCTTCTTTCTTCTCTTAGCTTGTACTGCACTTCTGCATTTGTTGAACTTGGGTACATTGTGAAGTGCAAAGGCACAATCTATTTTCACTTTGGTATGAAGGAATTTCAGAGTATAAGGTCACTTGACTAGTCATAAGTAAGTCAGGGCAAGAATTCATCCTGGATCTACCAGTAGCCAAACAGGGATAATTTGCCTCCAAATTAATCATGATAGAAACATAATAATCCACTAACTAAAATGGGAATCCAGGAACTCATACTGATGTACACAAATGAATGAACGAATAAATATATAAAAGGTAGAGAAGGGAAAGTCTCCTTCAAGCACAATGTCAATCAATAAATGTGATAAATGAGGAAGGAATGATGGGAGTTAGAAAATCACCGTTTGGCAACTACCATTTCATAATTGCTTCTGATGAGAATCATTAATGGCTCCACGGAGGACATACAGAGGGCCCAGAGACATATTAAAAGATGCTCAACATCACTAACCATCAGAGAGATGCAAATTAAAACTGCAATGAGATACCACCTCTCACCAGTCAGAATGGCCATCATCAACAAAGCAACAGATAACTGCTGGAGGGGATTTGGAAAAAAGGGAACCCAACTGCACTGTTGGTGGGAATGCAGACTGGTGCATCCACTGTGGAAAACAGTATGGAATTTCCTCAGAAAACTAAAAATGGAACTGCCTTTTGACCCAGCAATTCCACTGCTGGGATTATACCCTAAGAGCCCTGAAGCACCAATCCAAAAGAACATATGCACCCCAATGTTCATAGCAGCACAATTTACAATAGCCAAGTGCTGGAAGCAACCTAAGTGCCAATCAGCAAATAAGTGGATCAAGAAACTATGGTACATTTACACAATGGAATTCTAAGCAGCAGAGAGAAGGAAGGAGCTTATACCCTTTGCGACAGCATGGATGGAACTGGAGAGCATTATACTAAGCAAAATAAGCCAGGCGGTGAGGGATAAATACCATATGATCTCACCTTTAACTGGAACAAAATCAACAAAAGAAAAAAGCAAGAAAAACATAACCAGAGACATTGAAATTAAGAACAATCTAACAATAGCCAGAGAGGAGGAGGAGGGGGGAGGGGCCTATGGGGAGAAGGGTTTTCAGGAACCACTATAGAGGACACATGGACAGAACCAAAGGGGAGGGTGGAAGGAGGGGAGGGAGGTGGGTTTGGAGTAGGTGGGGGGAGGGGAGAGAATGCAGACAACTGTAATTGAACAAAAATAAAGTAATAAAAAAAATCCAATAAAGTTAGTAATGAAACAGTCCGATTAGAGAAATAATCAGAACTGTAGGCTTTTGCAGGTTTTAGAACATGAGATCAAATAAATGCTTTACTCTAAATGGACTTAATGCAAAATCATCAGGACCTGCAAGCCAAGCCAAAAAAAAAAAAAATCATCAATGGAAGATAAAATTAATGGGGAAGTTTTCTCAGAACACGACACTTACATACAAATTATTTTCCTGAAGATTATCTAGTGATTGCAAAGGAAAAATAGTAACTTTATAGTGATGCAATCTGGTAGACACTGCTTTAATCAAATAATCAAAGTTAATATAGCCAGTAATGGAACCAAGTAGCGTTGTGTAACTCTGATGTGCTGCTTTGACAAGGACACAACATTGTTTTTATGCTGTTCTGCCAAAAATGGATAAACTGAATCCAAACTGAGGGATGTCTACAAATAACTGGACTGTAGTCTTCAAAAGAGTCAATATAATGAAAAACTGATTAACTGCCCCAGATTAAAGGAGACTATGGACATGACAATTAAATGTAACATGTAATTCTGGAATTGAGACTGGACTTAAGAAAAAAAAGGCATTGTTAAAACAACTGATGGGCCCTGGCTGGTATGGCTCAGTGGATTGAGTGCCGGCCTGCTAACCAAAGGGTAGTCAGTTGGATTCCCAGTCAAGGCATATGCCTGGGTTGAGGGCCAGGTCTCCAGTGGGGAGCACGTGAAAGGCAACCACACATTGATGTTTCTCTCCCTCTCTTTCTCTCTCCCTTCCCCTCTCTATAAAAATAAATAAATAAAATATTTTAAAAAATAATTGATGATATTTTCCTATGGGCTATGGATTAGAAAATGGTATTGTCTTGATGTTAAATTACCTGACTTTTTAAAAAATATATTTTATTGATTATGCTATTACGGTTGTTTCATTTCCCCCCCTTTCTTCCCCTCTGCCCCCATACCCCCCCATTCCCCGCCCTTTAGTTTTTGTCCATGGGTCATACACATAAGTACTTTGGCTTCTACACTTCCTATACTATTCTTAACCTCCCCCTGTTTGTTTTCTACCTACCATTTATGCTACTGATTCTCTGCACCTTTTCCCCCTCTCTCCCCCTACCACTCCCCTGTTGATATCCCTCCATGCCTTATATAAATCCCTTTAACATTTCATATAATAAAGGCTGGGTGATGATGAACTCCTTGAACTTGACCTTGTCTGAGAAGCACTTTATCTGCCCTTCCATTCTAAATGAGAGTTTAGCTGGATAGAATATTCTTGGTTGTAGGTCCTTGCCTTTCATGACTTGGAATACTTCTCTCCAGCCCTTTCTTGCCTGCAAGGTCTCTTTTGAGAAATCAGCTGACAGTCTTATGGGAATTCCTTTGTAGGTAACTGTCTCCTTTTCTCTTGCTGCTTCTAAGATTCTCTCCTTATTTTTAATCTTGGGTAATGTAATTATGATGTGCCTTGGTGTGTTCCTCTTTGGGTCCCGCTTCTTTGGGACTCTCTGAGCTTCCTGGACTTCCTGGAAGTCTATTTCCTTGCCAGCTTGGGGAAATTCTCCTTCATTATTTGTTCAAGTAAATTTTCAATCCCTTGGTCTTCCTCTTCTCCTCTGGTGTTGTGGAAACATGACTCACAACGCGGAAGAGATGGTTGAGCACGACTCTTTATTACGTGCCATGCGCGGGCTCAGAGGAGAGGGTCTCCAAATTCCGAGCCCCGAACAAAGATCTTTCGGGGTTTAAATAGCCTGGGACTTCCTGCCTACGTGGCAAGCAAGGGTTACAGAAGCTTGATGCAGAAGTTAAATCTAGCTATCTTATTTGGTAAAAACAAAGCACAGGATGTTACATGATTCAAGCTAAACACAAGTTCTACAATCAAGGACAAAGCACAGGGGCTAAATACACAAGTTGCAAAGTACAGAGACAAAACATGGGAGCTTACAAAATACTGAGTCACAAACACAGAGGTTGCCTGTCCTTCGCCCCCACCACCCTGTGGGCGGGAGGTGTTTCTGTGGGGGGGGCTGCTGCCTTCCTGGGGGATGGAGCCTGCTGCGGCTCCTTGCTCTCTGTGGGCGGGGGCTACTCTCTCGGAGTCCCACTCTCTACAGACTGGGAGGTGTTTCTGCGATTCAGTAACACGGAGGTTACCTGTCACACTGGCACCCCTATGACTTGGATGTTGGGACGGTTAAAGATGTCCTGGAGATTCCTAAGTCTCTTCTCATTTTTTTGAATTCTTGTTTCTTCATTCTTTTCTGGTTGGATGTTTTTTTCTTTCTGCTGGTCCACTCCGTTGATGTGAGTCCCAGTTTCCTTCTCATCCCTATTGGTTCCCTGCAGATTTCCCCTCATTTCCTTTATATTATCTGTCATTCGTTCAACTAATTGCAACCATCTTTCTTCCAATCCTGTGAGCATCCTGATTACCAGTGTTTTGAACTGTGCATCTGATAGGTTGGCTATCTGTTCGTCACTTAGTTGTATTTTTTCTGGAGCTTTGATCTGTTCTTTCATTTGGGCCATTTTTTTTCTCAGTGTGCCTGTTACTTTAAGGGGCGGACACTTAGGTGTTCACCAGGGTGGGGTTACCCACTTTGTTGTGCTGTGATGCTGCCTGTGGGGGCGGGTCCTGAGAGAATTATGGCGCTTGCTCCTCTCTCTGCACTTCCACCGCTGCCCACAGCAAGTTGGGTCCCTCTTCAATGGCTCTGGGGTGGGTAGGCGGGCCTGCGCAGTTCCAAGTCCCTGTGGGTCTCTCCAATGAACTCTCCTGTGAGGCTGGGAGTTCCTCCCGCTGCCACCTCAACCCTCACAGGTGTTTTCAGTCGGTGGTTTGAGATTTTATTTCCCCATGTTGGAGGGTTGCGCGGTCTGCTCCACTCCCCAGCTTTTTCTCCCAGTTTATCAGCGTGCGAATGAGGGACTGCCCAGTCTTTCAGTCTTGGCCCCGCTGGGTCTGGGTTGGCCAGCAGTGGGTTTCACTGAGTGCGCCGGCTGCGTTTTGGCCAGGCGCGCCCACCACAGGTCTCTCTGGGCAGCTTTAGTGTTGCCCATACCGCTCCACAAACCGCCATCTCACCATACGCTCTCCGCCCGGCTCCGCCCCGCTTACTGGTCTGGATGAATGTGTTTTCTTTAACTCCTTGGTTGTTGGACTTCCACTCAGTTTGATTTTCTGTCAGATCTGACTGTTTTGTTTTTTTAAATTGTTGTTTTTCCTTTTTTGGTTGTGCAAGGAGGCACAGTGTGTCTACCTACACCTCCATCTGGGCCGGAAGTCTCTGATTGATTACCTCATTTTGATTACTGTGCTGTAATTATGTAAGAGAATGTCCTTGTCATGATCCAGGTCAGGATCTAGAGCATTACCAACATTCTGGGAGCACCCTTTCCAGTCATTACCCACCCTTTCTCTGCAAAGGTAACCTTTATCTGACTTCTATTATCATAGTTTAGTTTTGCCTGTTTTTGAAAGTTGTATACATAGAATCATACCATATGATTCTTTTTTGTGTGTATTTTTTTCCCAACATAATATTTGTGATAGTCATTTTTGTAAGTAGCTGTAGTTCATTGTTTTCTTGTTCTTTAATATTGTATTGTACTAAACAGATCATGATTTTTGCCCTTTCTACTGTTGTTGGACATTTGGGTTGCATGGTGGGCCATCTCTTACATGGTCCCCAATGATCCTTGCCTTCTGCTTTCCAAGTGTCATATTATCTCCTTGAGTGTGAACTGGACCTTGTGACTAGCTTCTAATTAATAGAATATGGCAAAAGTGATAGAATTTCACTTCTGAGATTAGGTTGCAAAAAGACTGTGGCTTCCATTGCGAGTGTTCTTTTTTGATTGATTCCCTTGGGAAACCAGTGCTCCATGAGGTGGCCCTCTGGAGAGGTCCAGGTGGTGAGAGGCTGAGGCCCCAGTCAGAGCTTGAGAAGACTGCAGCCCTGGCCGATGGCTTGACTACAACAACATGACAGACTGTGAGGGAGAGTCTTGAGGCTAGGCCACACTGGATTGCTGATTCACAGAATCAGTGAGATACAAATGTTTGTGTTATCAGTTCTTAATTTTGGGGTCATTTTTTTTGCAGCAGTTGATGACTAATACAGATTATTTTCCTAGTTTTGACTATTATAAGCAGTATTGCCCAAATCTTCTTGTATGTATAGTGCACTTATGTGGTTATTTCTTTTGAGGTGTATATCTAGGAATAGAATGGCTGGCTCATAGGGTGTATTTATCTCAGCTTACAAATACTGTCTTACAGTTTTCCAAAGTAGTTATATCATTTTATACCTGTACCAACAGTATGAGAGAGTTTCTGTTCTTCCATATCCTTGCCAATACTAGGTGTTATCAGTTTTTAAATTTTAGATATTCTAATATCTCATCTTTAAAATATTTTATTTTGAAAAAACTCCAAACTTAGAGAAAAGTTGCAAGAATAGTACACAAAACTTTCATATTCTATTTACTTAGGTTCCTTAATTGTTAACATTTTACCACATTTTTCTCTCCCTCTAATGTATGTGATGATTCTTCATCTGAGAACAAGGTAAGAGCAAGTTGCAAACATTATGACCCATTCCTTAATACGGCAGTATTTTCCTCCTGCAAGAGCTCTTTCCTATGTAATTATAATGATCCCAAATCAGAAAATCAGCATTGCTATAACACTATTATTCAACCCACAGATCCTTTTAAAATTTTGCCAACTGTCCCATTCTCTCTCTCTCCTTTCTGGTCTAGAATCTAATTCAGTATCACTTTGCATTTTAGTTGTCATGTCTCTTCAGTCTTCTGCAATCTAGAAAACAGTTCTTACATAGTTCCTAGTGTTTCCCTATCTTCTATGACCTTGGCAGTTTTAAAGAGTGTACACCTTTCCTTCTCAGTTGGGGTTTGTCTAGACTCAGGCCATGAATTCTTGGTAGAAGTACCCCCCAAAGGATGCTGTGCTCTCCTCAGTGCCTCACTTCAGGAGACATCCAAGGTCAACCGGTCCCATTGCTAGTAAGGTTAACCAAGATCCCCTGGTTAAGTTGACATGTGCCAAGTTTCTCCACTGTGAAGTCATCATTTTTCCATTTGTGATTGAATAGTGTTCTGTGAGGAGATAGGCCACGACTATCCCAACATTCTGTTCCTCATCAAACCTTTCTCATCGATCTTGATAACCATTGGTGACTCCTGCCACCGTGATGGTTGCCACATGGTGGTTTTCAAAGTCCGTCGTTTCTTCTACATTATTAGATGATGAACTGCTGTAAGGAGGAGCTTTCATTTCTTTCTTATTCAGTCGTTCTTTCACTCATTTATTCACATCAGTATGGAGTTATGGTCAGTGGATTAGTACCTGCTACAGTCATTATGATAATCAGATTGTCTCAGTTTGGACCAGTAAGAACCCTCTCAAGCTCAGTTGAGTGTCCTTTGGCCACATGCCCATCATTCTCTGAGCACTTCCTTATTTTCTGCTACAGTTGGGTGTTCTAAACTCATCTTATGCCTCAGTACTGGAATCAGTCATTTCTCTAAGGAGCCCTGGTTCCTTTTAGTGAAAGATGGTATTTTGAAACGAAGATAATGGATGTTTAGTGTGCTATTGTAACTATGTGTTACACCTATGCATTGACATCTATACATCTACTATCTCTTTATCATATGCCTATATCTTTATCATCTATCTATATTCATCCTTCAAGTAATCCATCACATCAATACCTCCAATTCTAATCCAATACTTCCGTTTTTTCTGGTCTTTCCCCATTCCACCTATGTGCAAATCCCTCCTTAGGCCCTGATAAACCTCAATGTATTTACTTACTTCTCAATCTTCATGTATGTAATCAATCTTCCTCTATGTAACCAATCTCCAGACCACAAAGACTTAACCTCCTTGGCTAACCTTCTTCTTGGTCCTGCCAACTTCTCAGTCCCAGCCGTTTCCTTGGCTAGATTCCACTTTGGTTTGCTGCCTCCTTGTGGCTGCTTCTTTGGTGGCCACACTGCCATCTTCAAGGGTTAGGCAAGGAAGGGCATGGGATAAGGGAGAGGAACAGCCACTCTGATATTTTGATTCTTAGGCCAGTGTTTTATTTATTGGGTTTCTTAGGGAGAATCCAACACTCTTTAGGAATTTATGCACGCTGAGAATTTGGCCTCTTAAGCTATCCTGATATGCTGGGTATTTTATGATTTCAAATAACTAATATTAGCAGGATTCAGCATTGTTTAATGAGGATAGGTGGATGAGAAACAGTGGGAACAGATGCGAAAGAAAATGTGAGGAAAGATAAACAATCACTTCAGTTGGGCATAGACAGAGCTCAACGCCAGTCTTAGTTTCATATTAATACTGGTTCTCTCCGTGCTCCTGCCCCAGGCCAGGAGCTTGCCATAGAAAGGCTGGTTTGGGTTAAAGTGGGGATGGAAGGTGTGTTTTCATTGTAGAGAGGAACGCACATTTTAGAATTTTTTTTTTTTTAAAGATTTTATTTATTTATTTTTAGAGAGAGGAGAAGGGTGGGAGACAGAGAAGGAGAGAAACAGCAATGTATGGTTGCCTCTCACATGGCCCTCACAGGGGACCTGGCCCGCAACCCAGGCATGTGCCCTGACTGGGAATCGAACCGGGACCCTCTGGTTCCCAGCCCGCGCTCAATCCACTGAGCCACACCAGCCAGGGCTCCTGTGTTCACATTTTAGAATGGTTTTGAAATCAACTTGACCTTCCCAGATGCCCTGTGGTCAGGCTAGACCTATCAGGCAGCTTCAGACTAAACAGGCACCTGACCTCAGGCTGAAGTCAAAATGGCCTCTGACAGGCAAAGAAATACCCTGTAAACCTCTTCAGCTCTAATCTAATCCGATCTGATTGGATCTAATCTGATCTGATCGATCTAATCTAATCTAATCTGTTTCATTGCTCTGTTATTTGCTAATAAGCTTTTAGATCCACTTGACAGACAAGTCTCCTCCATATTTTGTCTAATAAATTAGATTTAGAGTTTGATGGTCTGGAATCAAACTCTGAAAAGTTAAGTGGCTTTTATCTGGTATTATAAAGTTATATATTATTACTGGTTCAAAGTCTGCATGCCTGATGCTCTGAAATACCAAAACACAAAACATCAGTCTAGAGTAAGAAGGAATAGTTTATTCATTGAGAAGGCCCAGCTCAAGAAGGTGGGGGTGCCTTATTATAGCTCCTGCAAATCCATTTTAAGGGAGCTAGAGTACAGGCATCTTTTATGTCAAAGCAAGGGACAAGTGATAGGCAAGAGGTGGATAAAAGTTGCAGACAGCTAGGTACCAAGACAGGGATCCACGGAAGAGCACAAAATTTCTAAATCCCCCCTCTGATATGAGTCAGGCCTAGAGATTCTTGCTACATAATTTTTCATCTCTTGGGAAAGGTGTCTTTTGACAAGGGGCTGTCTTTGCAAAATCTCAAACCTCCAGCAAGATTCCTCTAGCTAATTTGCATTTGTGTAGCAGGAGCAATTAGCCTGAAGTCCTAGGGAGGAATGCGGGCTACAGTTAAGATAGTCACAGAGAGCAAACATTTCACTCTGCTACAAACTTGACACATTTTGGTTAATCTCTGTCAATTTGTCACCGGATAGGGGCCTGGCCCTGAGTGGGTCTGCCTTGGACCAGTTGTAGTATGTGGGTTCTTGACTTTGTGTAGGAAAGATTTCACACTACGAGTCCAGGTGGCTCTGAGGGCACACTGATTAAAGCTGGGGACAGTGAAACAAGGGAGGGCCTGGCATAGAGGAAGCAGCAGGAGAGCCAAGGCTGGGCTGCCTGAGCTCACTGGGAAGTCAGAGAAAAGGGGCCTTGGGGACAGGTTCAGGGGGTTAGCCTGGGACGAGCTGCTGCTGCCCACTGCCTTAATGTTTAGGAGACACATGTCTGTGGGGTTAAGAAGTGGGGGAAGAAGAAGGGAAAGGAATGGCTCGGGCTTCTCCCCGGAAAGAGAGTGCATATGCTGGGTCCTTTGTGTTGAGGCTTTTATCTCTCTCTTGCAGGTGGGAATCTAAGGGGAGGTCTCAGGGGAGGGTTCAGCAGGTATTTATCAGCTTTCCAGGTGTGCTTTCAGAGTTGTGGTCTCCACTGATTGGTCAGTGTAGGACGGGGTCATTAGTCATTGAAGTTGATCCTGGTGTCACCCACCTGGTTTTGCTGCTTTTCTGGGCCTGGAGCTGAAACACAACTGAGGCCTAGATGTCATCTCCTAGATGTTATTTGCAGGTGGGGGCGGGGGGGGACAAAGGCCAGGGAAAAAAGGTTATGCTTGGTCAGGGTCCCAGTTTTCCCAGTTTTGCCCCCTGCCAGGACTTCCTGCCCTGGTGACGACCTGCACCTGGCTGTAAATTGCTAGGCCATTGTGTTCAGCTGTGTCTCAGTTTCCCTATTCCACTTTTGAAAGAATTTTCCTAGCTTCTTGCTATCCCGCTTCAAACAGGCAATACCAATTAGCAAATTCATGAATTAGGATGAAGTTCATGAATTATTGTTCATGATTTGTTGATATAGGCAGCAGTCTGCAAGACTAGTTGTTTGGATTTCTGCCATGGGTAATAACTGCCCAGGTCCCATCTATCTGGCTGTCTAGAACCGTGACTAAGAGTTTGTACCCTGATGTCACTGCTTAGGAGGTGTGTGTCTTCAGGCTTGTCAGTTTACCTTTCCTGTGCTTCCGGTCCCTCATCTGTGAAAGTGCACGTGGGGGTACTGTGTGGTCTCAGAGGTAACACGTACAATTTGCAGAGGGGTACTTGGCACATGAGAAGCACCCAATAAGTATCAGTTAGTGGTGGTGGTTATTAACATTTTAAGCTGCAGATTCATCCTTAGTAAAAAAAATTCTGCAGCTAATCTAATCAGCTTTCTTGTCTTGGTGCTCCTACAGACATCATAGGTTTATTGTTATTTACTAATAAAAATGTATAGAGAGCACCCCCATTTGCCTCTCCATTACTTTGAAATAGATGAGATTGAGTTGGTTCATTCCGGAAAAATAGCTGGTTGGATCCAGTTACAGTTCTCTTCAGTCCCATCAATGTTTTCACCGTTACCTCACTGGGAAGTTGAAACTGCTCTTTACAGATACGAGTGTTCCCCTAGTGGGACCCAGTGTCTCCTGAAAACTTTTCATTCATTGTGGTCTGTTTAGCTGTTTTAACTCCAGAAGAGTTTCCCTGCCAAGCAAAACAGAACTGACCAATTTCAAACTTATACTTAACTCCCATTTTAAAAAAGTCTTCTGTCAATAAAAAAGGTTATGTCATGCTGAGTGGAGCTCTGAACTGGGAGTCGGAAGGGCTCCCAGTTTCAACACTGCATCTATTTGCAAATATCTGTTGTGTGCCTTTTAAGTACACAGCAACATGCCTGCCGGACATTGACAGGATTCAAAGAAAGGGTTCAAACAAGTGGACCTTCCTCTCCGAGAACTTGCAACCTGGCCAGAGGGATAAACAGCTGTAATGCGAGGCTGAATGAAGTAAATGAGGAATCCAGCATCCCATGGTATCCTGAGGGGAAGAAATTGTAATAAGGGGCAGGGAACAGGCGTCCTGGGCAACCAGCACCCACTCCATCATTGTGTGCTCTGCATTGTACAGGCATGCCTTGTTTAATTGTTTTGTTCTATTGCATGTTGCTTTACTCCTCTTCACAGATACCATATTTTTTACAAATTGAAGGTAAGACTCTCCACCAGGAAAAATATGACTTGCTGAATGGTTAGCATTTTTTTTTTAGCAATAAAATATTTTTAAATCAAGGTATGAACATTTTTAGACATAATACTATTCTTGTACATTAAAAAAATTCTTTTAATTTTTTTAACTCTTTGTTTTATTGTTGCTCAAGTACAGTTGCCTCCACTTTCTTCCCACCACTTCCCCAAACCCCAGCCATCTCCACCTCCCACCCTCGATCCTACCCCCTTTGGCTTTGTCCATGTGTCCTTTATACATGTTCCTTGACGGCCCTGCCCTCCTTTTCTCCCATTACCTGCTCCCTCATCCCCTCTGGTTACTGTCAGTCTGTTCTTAATTTCAATGTCTCTTATTATTGTATACTGAATAGACTATGGTACAGTGTAAACATAATTTAAAAAAAATTTAAATTCTCACTTGAGGAAATGTTTATTGATTTTAGAGAGAGAGAAACATCCATCAGTTGCCTCCCATGTGTGTGCCCTCCAGTGATCAGACGGCAACCTAGATATGCGCCCTGACAGGGAATTCAACCCGGCCAGTGCTAAACATGATTTTTATATGCACTGGGAAACCAAAACATTTGTGTGACTCGCTTTATTATGCTGATCTGGAACCAAACCTGCAATATTTCAAAGGTTTGTCTGTATTATAAGGTCTGGAAACCTAGGAATGGTATTCCCAGACTCCTTTGCTTTCAGGGTTCTTGTTGTAGTTTATGTTCTGCCAATTTGGCTTGATTTGGAAAATAGAAGAGAAGAAGAAGTCATTTTTCCCTCTCTTCTGATAGTGTTGGTAGGTGGATGTGTGGGCTTCCTGGACATCAGCTTTTGCAGTGGCCCTGGGGCCATCTCATTGGACTTGGGCTGTCTGCACATCTTGCAGGAGCTTCCTGACTGCGTGGAAGCGGCTCCTCTCTCTCAGTGTGTACAGTGATCCCTCACCTATCGTGGGACTTACGTTCCAGAGACCCCCGCAATTGGTGAAAATCCATGAAGTAGCGGTGTTATATTTATTTTATTATATATATATAT
>PVJI01031408.1:0-13148 GCA_004026765.1 Micronycteris hirsuta
ATAAATTTTTGAAATATTTGTTCTAGTTCTGAGAAATATGTTATTGGAATCTTGAGAAGAACTGCATTGAATCTATAAATTGCTTTGGGTAGTATGGACATTTTGATGATGTTAATTCTACCCACCTATGAACACAGTATATGCTTCCATTTTTATTTGTGTCTTCCTTAATTTCTTTCTTCAGTGTTGTATAGTTTTCTGAGTACAGGTCTTTCACTTCCGTGGTTAGGATTATTCCAAGTATTTTATTCTTTGAAACAATTGTGGATGGGATTGTTTGCTTAATTTCCCTTTCTATTAGTTTGTTACTGGCTTATGAAAATGCAACTGATTTCTGGATATTATTATATTTATTCTGGATATCCTGCTACCTTGCTGAATCTTTGTGGTAGAATCTTTGGGGTTCTCAATGTACAGTGTGTCATCTGTAAAGACAGTTTTACTACTTCATTTCCAATTTGGATGCCTTTTATTTCTTCTTCTTGCCTGATTGCTGTGGCTAGGAGTTCTGGTACTATGTTGAATAAGAGAGGTTAAAGTGAACATCCTTGTCTTTTTCTCAATCTTAAGGAGAATGCTTGTAATTTTTGCCATTGAGTATGATGCTGGCAGTGGGGTTGTCATATATGACCTTTATTATGTTTAGGTATGTTCCCCCATTTCTACTTTGTTAAGAGTTTTTATCATAAATGGGTGTTGGATTTTATCAAATGCTTTTCCTGCATTAATATGATCATGTGGTTTTTATCCTTCTTTTTCTTTATGTGGTGAACCACATAGAATTTCACCTGTCTTTTCAGATTATCTGATTCTTCCTGATTTAATTTTGGAAGATTGTATGTTTCTAGGAATTTATCCATTTCATCTAGGTTGTCCAATTTGTTGGCAATAGCTGTTCATATTTTCTTGCAATCCTTTGTATTTCTGTGGTATCAGTTGTAATTTCTGCTCTTTATTTCTGATTTTATTTATTTAGGTCCTTACTCTTTTTCCATGATGAGTACAGTTAAAGTTTCATAGATATTGTTTATCTTTTCAAAGATCCAGCTCTTGGATACATTGATGTTTTGTGTCATTTTTAAGATTCCATTTCATTTATTTCTGCTCCAATCTTCATTATTTCCTTCCTTCTACTCTCTTTGTGCTTGGTTTGTTTTTACTTTTTAAGTGCCTATAAGTGTGCTAAGGAGTTAGATCATTTATTTGAGCTTTTTCTTGTTTTTGAGATAAGCCTGTACTGCTATGAATTTCCTTCTTAGGATTGCTTTCCCAGTGTCCCACACATTTTGGATTGTTGCATCCTCATTTTCATTTGTTTCACGGTATGTTTTGATTTCTTCCCTGATCTTGTGGTTGATCCATTCATTGTTTAAAAACAGGTTATTTCGCTTCCATGTATTCACATGTATTTTAGTGTTCTTGTGATTGATTTTAGTTTCTTTGCATTGTGGTCAGAGAAGGTGCTTGATATAATTTTAATCTCCTTAAATTTACTGAGACTCATTTTGTGTCCAAACATGTGGTCTATCCTAGAAAACATTCCATGTGCACTTGAGAAGTATATATATTCGGCTGCTTTGCTCTGAAAGGCTCTGAAGATATCAATTAAATCCATTTGATCTAGTGAATTGTTTAAGGCCACAGTCTCCTTGTTGATTTTCTGCCTGGAACATCTATCCATTGAAGTCAATGGGGTGTTAAAACCCCCTACTATGAGTGTATTTCTGTCAATCTCTCCCTTTATGTCCTTCAAGATTTGCTTTACATATTTAGGTGCTCCTATGTTAGGTGCATAAATGTTTACTAGGGTTATATCCTCTTGTTGGATTGTTCCCTTTATCATTATGTAGTGTCTTTCTTTGTCTCTTACTATAACCTTGGTTTTAAAGTCTGTTTTGTCAAATATAAGTACAGCTACCCAAGCTTTTTTTCTTTTCCATTTGCATGAAATATCTTTTTCCATCCCTTTACTTTTAGTCTGTGTGTACATTTCAATCTGAGATGAGTCTCTTGGAGGCAGCATACACATGGGCTTTGTTTTCTTTTCCATTCAGCGACTCTCTCTTTGGGTGGAGTATTAAACCATTTACATTTAAGGTTATTATTGATAGACATGTATGGAGTGCCATTTTATTGTTAGACTATTTTCTTCTGTTTTTTTTCTTTATCTTTTTTTTTTCTTCTTAAAGCAAGCCCTTTAAATTTGTTGCAGTGCTGGTTTGATGTTAACAAACTCCTTTAGTTTTTTCTTGTCTGGGAAGCTCCTTATTTGTCCTTCAATTTTAAATGATAACCTTGCTGGGTAAAGTAGCCTTGGTTGTAGGTCCTTGCTTTTTCTCACCTTGAATATTTCACACCACTTTCTTCTGGCCTGAAATGTTTCTGATGAGTAATCAGGTAACAGTCTAATTTATGCTCCCTTGTAGGTAACCACCTGCTTTTTTTTCGCAGCTTTTAGGATTCTCTCCTTGTCTTTAAGCCTTGTCATTTTAATTATGATGAGTCTCTGTGTGGGCTTCTTAGGATCCCACTTGTTTGGGACTCTCTGAGCTTCCTTGACTTGTGTGTCTTTCTCCTTCACCAGATTAGGAAAGTTTTTGGTCATTATTTCTTCAAATGTTTCTTAAGCTCTCCTCATGTTTTAAAAATTATTTTTTCTTTTTATGCTCTGCCTGGGTGTTTTTTTCTATCCTGTCTTCCAAATCACTAATATGATCCTCTGCTTCATCTAGCCTACTACTTATTCCTTCCAGTGTATTATTTACTTTGGATATTGCATTCTTTATTTCTGACAGATCCTTTTTTATGGCTTCTATGTATTTTTTTCATGCTGTTTTGTATCCTTATAATAATTACTCAAAAATTCTCTATCTGATAAATTGATTGCCTCCATTTCATCTATTCTTCTTCTGGAGAATTCTCTTTTTCTTTCATTTGGGGTCTCTTTGTCTTCCCATTTTGGCTGCTTCTTTGTATTTTCTGCCTTAGTTGTTAATCAGTTGTTATACTAATCAGGCTGTAATTAGCAGCCCAGCTTAAACTCTACAGAGCGAGGCAGAGCAATTCCTGTGAGTGGGATTCTTTCTTTCCTTCCGTCTGTGCCACTTGGAGAGGAGGGCTCTGCCTGAGAAAGGTGGCTTCTGCAGTGTGAGGGATGACTCAGCACAGGGATCCTGGTAGCTGTTCCTTCAGTTCTCTCCCCAGAACCACCGATTGCAGGCTCTCATGTGTCTGTAGTCCATTCTGCCCCCTCCCTCTGCTGGAGTCCAGGGTAAGTGGCTGCAAACAAAAGTGTGTTCATTTGCCCTTTAAGAGGCTCTCTACATCTCCAGCTGGCTTTCGCTGGCAGACAGCTAGATATTATCTGGGTTCCCTTCCAGCTTTGGTGTTGTACGCTGGGGAACCCAGTTTGGGGTTTAGACCCTACACTTCTCAGGGGAATGCTCCAGTCTCTGAAATATCCCTTGGTACTCCAACTGCCCTCCATGGGTGCCTAGCCAGCCCTCTCATACCTCCTCTGCATACCCTACCAGTCACATTGTGGTGAAGTGGTTTCCTCTGTCTGTCCTTGGTTATAAGGCTTCTCTCCAGCTAGTGTTCAGTTGGTTATTCAGGATGATTTCTCTACAACTTAGTTGTAATTCTAAATTGATCTTAGAAGATCAATAGCTTCTTGTAGCTTCCACTTACTCCTCCGCCATCTTGGATCTCTCTCCTTATGATTAATATCACTTGCAAAATGACTGTGATGGCTAATCTTGTCTGTCAACTTGACTGGGCCACAGGGTTTTTAGATATTGCCAATAATTATGATGACTACTTCTGTGAGGCTGCTTTTGGATAACATTAACATTTAGATCAGTGGTCTTTAATTAAAGCATGTTACCCTATTTAATATGGGTGGGTTCATCCAGTCAATTAAAAGTCTAAATAGAACAAAAACACTAGTTTCTTTGAGGAAAATTCTCCAGCAGATGGCCTTTGGACTTCATCTGTAGCACTGGCTCTTCCTGGTCTCCACCCTGCCAGCCTACCAGTCTTTGGACCCTGCAGCCCCCAAAACTGCATAAGCCAATTCTCTCTCTCTCTCTCTCTCTCTCGCTTTCCCTCTCCCTCTTTCTCTTTCATATCTATGTATTAGATATTTGTTGAAGACATATTGATTGTTCTGACCCTGCCTCTCATATACTTTGACTATATTGGCTGGTTTGCTGGAATCAGTTACTTCTCTTGCCAATCTTATTAAATATTTATGGGCAAAATGTTCCTAGGATACCTCTTTCCTTAAAAAGGAGCAGTATTTTTCTATATGTTATTTTTAGTTTTTAAAATTTTTCCCCTCCTTGTAATTAGCTGACAGAATCACACTGATATCTGGAGAAATCCATCACAATGCTATCAGTCAGCTATTGCTGCCATACTGTCACGTAACAAATACTCAGTGGCTGCTCACAACACACGTTGTAGTTTCCTCATTCATCAGGGCAGTGGGGCTAGCTCTGCCTCAGAGTTTCTGTGTTTTCATTCTGGGGCCACTGGCTACCCAGGGCACGTTCTTACAGCAGAGCACAGGAGTACAAAAGGAAAGTCTAAACTGCGGCCATCCTTAAAGCCTCCGGTTGTGTCACATCTGCTAATATTACATTGGACATAGGAAATTCCATAGCCAAGTCCTACATCAAGTGATGGGAAAGTATACTTTTAAAAAAAGGTTATACAAAGATTTATGTACAAAATATTTACTGTGGGGGGGAGGAAAATGGTCAAATGAATTGAAGAAAGTTCTTTGCTCTCTTGCTTTTGCCTGAACATTATTATTATACGTATGCAGACCTAAACTGATTATTTCTTCTGTCACATAGAATCACAAATTTTGCACAGTGACATACTAGATTATATTTACCAATAAAGTAATACATTTATCACCAACAACATAATGAATTTTTTTTTCTGCAATGAGAAAATGTGCTTTTACTGTGAAATGTTAAAATATATCTCTACAGGAAAGAGAAAATGATATGTAAAAAGAAAGACAAAGCAGAAAAAACAAAGAGAAACGTTATTAGGCAATTTATTTAAAAATGCTTTCTGGGTTTCATGGTGGGGCTTTAAAAAGGTTTAATTTTTCAGTATTTTACATAGATTATAAACCTTAGTACCTAACACACTTTGTCAGGAATTTATTTAGTTGGTGTTATGAACCTGAAATAGAAGGGAAAGATGTGTGAAGCATAATTGATATACAGCATTTTCAAGCAGCTTCCAGTAAGAAGTGACCTGGAGTGATCAACCCAGGCTCATAATTTTGAGGCAATTGGACATGCATGTCGGAGGATGGTGGGGGAACAGCTTCCCAGGTGCTGCTAACAGGCTGTGGAGGTTGGAACATGTTCAAGAGCATCCCCTCCCACCCAACATCATCTTGATTGTACCTGGTAATGATGCCCCTCCCCCACTTGCATATTATCTTCACAAAGCATTTTGCTGTGCAAGTTTTTTCCCTCCATACTTTTGGTTTTGATATACTTTTAAAATTATATTTAGCATGCCTTAAAAAATGCTGGGTGTGGCAGAGGGACAAAAGATAATGATGTAAAGTTTTTCCTTCTACATCTTCACACAAATGTATGCCTCCACCCATCCACCAATTCTTCACACCACCCTCTAACCTCAGCCCAACTTTCCTGAGGGATGGCTCTGCCCAAGTATTCATGTAGAGCAAAAAGGAACTTTTCATATGTGAATATACAAATTTCTATTTAGACTACCTGACAAAGATTAGTTAAAAAAAAAAATATATATATATATATATTAAGCTTGTATTTAAATGGATAGAAATCATACTAAATACTTTGGTCCCAACTATTAGGCAGAGCAAAATTTTCATAAGAGGACAATAAGTTCAGAACATATTAGGCACAGAGAAAAACAGTCTCAGAGGAAATGACTAATGGAAAAAAGATAAGCAACTCTTGGTAAGATTGACAGACATTGTTCAGTTTAATTTGTATTTCTCAATTTTTTTTAATCCTTACCAGAGGATATGTTCACTAATTTGAGAGAGAGAGAGAGAGAAGTGCCAATGCAAGAGAGAAACATCGATCACTACCTCCTGTATGTGCCCTGACTGGGGATTGAACCTGCAGCCTTTTGGTGTACAGGGCATTGCTCCAAGCAACTGAGCCACCTGGTCAGAGCTGTATTTATAAATGTAATTTTGTGTATTTGCAGGTCTAGGAAAAAAGTATATTTGAAAGTTACACCAGCCATTATACTTCATCAATCTAATTAAACAATGAAGTAATTAGAAGTTCTAAACTTGTAAAGAATGTTCCATGACACGTTCTCTATCCTGAAGAAACTTCCCTCTGTGCAGAGCGGTTGCAAACTGAATCTGTGGGAAGGAGAACTGAATTTAAGTACTAGAATCACAAACAGCTGTATGACCTTGGGTAAGCTGCTTACTCACTCCAAAGCCTTCCATTTTTCATCTGGGTCCAATGATACCCACATTACGGCCTTGCTGCGTGCCTTAGGGAGCCCCCAACCATCATTACTGTGAAATGGGCATACCCAATATTAGAAGTGACTGTTTTTCTCACTTTATTTAACTTTTTGTGGAAATTATTTTCCAAAACTATGTATTTATAAGAAAAATACTCAATAATTAGAATTCTCAATTTTGTATCTCATGTTCTGTATGGTCTCTGATTCCCTCAGATTCTCTCCTCTCCTTTTCATTAAAAAACTAAGGGTTGGTTGGTCTGCAGTGGGGTTAGAGAATCAACTGGAATCCAGTGATTTCTCTGCTGACTTATCCACTCCCCTTGTTTTGGGTCCTGAATCTCAAGTACAGTCCCATGGGCCTTGGGGCCTTGATGTCTCATGGGTTCTTCAGGGTTGCTGGGATGGTTTCTCCTCGGCGTACGCCCTCCTCCCCATCCTCAGGAAAACTTGGGCCATAACTTTGACTGTGTGAGTTCCACCGAGTGCCACTCCTCCACTTGCCGAAGTGTTTTTGGAAGTGTTCCTTATACTCTTAATGCCTGCCCTTTCTCTTGATGATGGTGCCTTTTGCAAATGTTTACTCTCTTTTTAGTGGGGCTTGGAGAAATTACCATGCATTGTTAACAAGTCATGCTTGGCCAGCTTGGAAATTTGGAAATTTAACATTTGGAAATTTAAAAAATAGGATTTAAACAAGATATGAATAATAAGAAAGAGAAAGCAATTTTTAAAATGTTAAGTGAAAGATGTATAAAAGTTGTGACTTTTCAGTTTCTGGAGATCAGTCCATACATTTAATTTGAGCATTTCCTTTAGATTATTCTTAAGACAATGCAGGAAAAATCTTAAATACTTATTTTTTAAAGCACATTTTTTGAGGAATTTTGCTGTCTTTATTCTTTGAATTTATAAACAAGGCTTAATAAGTAAAATCCAAAGAATGGGAACTAAGACTAAACACTCAACTGGCTGAAGGTAAAACTTCACTTTTTGAAGTTCAAAGGGTGTTAAAAGATGCCTTTGATTTTGACAAAAAAAACAAAGATGCCTTTGATTAAAAAAAAAGAATGTAAGACTTTACATTTGCAAAATTTGAAAAAAATGAACTGTGAGCAGCAGCTTCATCGTGGCGGTGAACGTGTTTCGCAGCCCTGCTTTCTTGAGCCGCGACTGGAAAGACTGCTGTGTCCGGAGCACACCCACCCCTGCCCTGCTGTTCTACAGCAGGAAACCAGGAGGAATTTAAAATCGAGGTAGGGTTGCCACCACATCCAAAGAAAGAAAAGACAAAGAATTGATTCTGAACATTAACAAACCATAGTAGCATAGTAACATGAAGTTTAAGGCAATATAACATAGTTGCATATGAATTTCTATTTATTTGCAGAAAAGAAAGCCAGTATTTTCAAACGGGGCCTAGCAAAATGTCTGCAGTTAGTAAATCTCCAGTAAGCTAAGGTCTGCTCCTTAGTTTGCCCATTCTAGAAATTGCATGAGGTCACTCAATATTTCATGAACCACTAAAAAACCAAAATATAAATTTATTAGAATATACTAAGAAGTACATGTGCCAGATAAATCACAAAATTCTTGTCAGTTCTTTAGCAAATCCTCTTTCCAATTATTGCCTCCAATTATGGAGCACTGGGTCGCGTTAACAAAGAGCAGAGCCAATCAAAGGCTGAACCTTTACAGAAAGGGAACACTCACCCGTCTGTCTTAGTGATGGAAACCTGAAAATTGTCTTAAAAAGTTTTCTTTTTCAAGTATTCTTACCCAACCCCCAAAAGCACGTGTCATAAAAGCAATCGTTACAGGAGACCTCTTGCGGTGTTGGTGTCAGTGTTCAGTTCCCACTGCTTGCCTGACTGTTGAGTGATTATCTCATGTTAATTACTCATTTATGTGCTTACTTTTCATTCCTTGCTTGAACAGAAGTATCTGGTGGAGTCAAGTTGCTCTCTTTGAAAGAATGTAAAACTGTGAGAGGAAATCAAATGGATTTTGAGGAAGGAAGGGAACGAGCAAATGGCAAAACCACCTTCGTTAACAGTTAACCAAAATGCTGTGACCACAGCGCGGTGGTGTCTGACCGACGTACGTTTCCCAGGCCACAGAAACCGTGTGAACACTGAGGAGGCATTCAGTCCTTCACAGACTCACATGTACACACCATCTCTCACTCGGTGTTCGCAGGTGACAAATCCCAGACAATTCTGGGTCTTTTCCCCAGACTATGCTGGTTCATCCTAAAGGAGGCCTGTAGCTTCCCATGAACTACTGAAACTGTTTTCTTCAACAAAATATACAGACTGCCAGAAAATGCCATTTCCAGCCTTCGTGCGTTAGGCCCCAGAATTTTGGAAATAGCAGATATTTTCTCTCCATATGGCTCAGACTCATGAAGAAACACAGTACTCATGTAACAAAAATGTATCACAGAGGCCAGCAAAATATTTTTAGCATAAATTTGTTCATTATTTTCTGGATCTTTTTGTTCCTTTGGTATAAATGAAAACTGCTTCTTTTCTTAAAGAAATTATTTTAAAAATATTCTTGTGTAAGTCTGTGCTGTAAAGGACTGAGCTTCATCTAACTTCTGTAGCATTCTCTCAGAATTCTCCTCGCACTGGAGTTCTGTTTTCCTGACAGGCACAGGGCAGCAGATGTTACCCGTGTCAGCAGAAACAAGGCTTCCTTTGTTCTGAGCTATTTCCTCTTTTGCTATTACAGGCCAGTCTGAAAGAAGTCTGCCAGAAATCCGAAGGTTTGATATGAAGGCACACAAAATCAATTTCTAGACTAAATGGTGAAAATGTCTGCTTACCAGAAAGAATTTACATCAGAAATTTACTTGATGTTATTGTCAGGCTAAAGAAAGTTACATATACATGCAAATATCTACCACTCTCAAATATTGGATCTGCTGCTTGCCGGTTTGGGAACTTGGCAAATTAAACCATTGAGTGCCAGGTGGATGATCAATGCAAGTATCAGTGATTGAGATCATCACGCCCCTGTAGTCCTGACAGTTTTCTGATACATTCTTATTCTCCAGAATCTTCTCTTTCTGGGTTTCATGAGGAAAACACACCTCTTCAGATTAATATATTTTCAAAATATGTAAAAAACACAAATACACAAATTGTTCTAATGGATACATTTTGGTTGCTGGCCTTCTTGATAACTCTTAGGAACGTACTTCAATCTAAAAAAAAAAAAAAAAAAAGGCTCCTAAATTACACTGCTGTCTGCATTACTTCAGTGCCTGTAAAATGTAAGTTCATGCTGTGACCTGGGATCCTCACAGAGGGTGGCCTTCCATTGATCTGAGTATCTTGACTTTGTTGCTAGATTTGGGGACAAAGAACTCTGTGTGCCTTTGGACTTAGTTTTTCTGTAAGACAATGTCTGGTTTGGGGTGGGGTGGGCAGGAATTATGTCATTGAATAGTAGAGCAGAAAGTAATTCAGAGGTAACTAGGCCAACTCTTTGTTTTCCAAGAACTGAGGTTGAGAGAGAAAATGATACTCTTCTGGGTAACAGGACAGAATAAACACTGAGGTGGGATTTAATGCACTGCCCTTTCTCCTACCGTGAATGTCGTAGTGATACAGAGGAAACAGTAACTGATTCTGGAAAACTCTTTACAAACAAGTTAACTTACTCTTTTTGCCATTTTTGACGAGATTGAAAATGAAATCTCATGAATAAGGTTCAAATGTTTGAGAATGTATATCCAGAAATGCTTTCATGGCATGCCCTAGTCAGTTACGTAACTGTATTCAAGGATACCCACACCATTTGTAATGTTATTTTGTGGCAAGCACTTTGTTCAGTGCCTGGCCCACAGGAAGCAGTTAAAAAATATTAGCTATTTATATTACCATTATTTGCTTAGGGTAGTCCTCTTATAGCCAAAGAGCTGGGCATAAAAACATTTACTCACAACTTTGCAGATAATTACTATATCATTCTTCACAATATATGAAGAGTTGATTTAAGAAAAATAGTATTGTCACCATTGAAATCTGGGAAAACACAGACAAAAGAAAGTTAAAAGAATACACTGCCACCAAACCAGCATTGCAAGACATGCTAATGGGACTGCTTTAAGAAGATGAAGGTATAGAGCAAGAGAGAGAGGAACACAGGTACAAAAGGAAAAATGGCAATGAATAAGTATCTTTCAGTAGTAACATTAAATGTAAATGGCTTAAATGCTCCAACCAAAAGACAGAGGGTAGCTGAATGGATAAGAACACATGACCCACACATATGCTGCCTACAAGAGACCCACCTCAGAACAAAAGACCTACACAGACTGAAAGTGAAGGGTTGGAAAAAAATATTCCAAGCAAATGGACAAGGGGAAAAAGCTGGGGTAACAATACTTACATCACATGAAACAAACTTCAAAACAAAGGTCATAAAAAGAGACAAAGAAGGCTATTTCAGAATTCTAAGGGAAGAATCCAACAAGAACCTATAAACATTGTAAATATATATGCACCCAACATAGGAACACCCAAATATATTAAGAAAATCTTGAAGGACTTCAAGAAAGATATAGACAGCAACAAACCTATGGGAGGGGATTTTAACACATCACTGTCAACAATGACCGATCTTCCAAACAAAGAATCAACGAGGATATTGTGGCATTGAATGAGACTCTAGATCAAATGGGCTTAACTAATATGTACAGAACTTTTCACCCCAGAGAAGCAAAATATACAGTCTTTTCAAATGTACATAGAACATTTTTAAAGATAGACCATATAATAGGACACAAAACAAGACTTAACAAATTCGAGAAAATTGAAATCATACCAAGCATTTTCTCAGATCACAATGCCTTGAAGCTAGAAGCCAACCTTAAGGAAAAAACTCAAAAACAGTCAAATACATGGAGACTGTATAGCATGTTATTAAACAGTGAATGGATAAACAATGATTTCAGTGTAGAAATCAAAAAGTTTCTGGAAACAAATGAACATGAACACACAACAACCCAAAACCTATGGGACACAGCAAAGGCAGTCCTGAGAGGGAAGTTCACAGCAATACAGGCCTAAAGGAGATAGAAAATCTCAAATAAACAACCTAATCCTACATCTACAAAAACTAGAAGAACGACAACAAACAAAACCCAGAGCGAGTAGAAGGAAGGAAATAATCAAGATCAGAGCAGAATTAAATGACATAGAGACTCAAAGAACAGTCCAAAGTATCAATAAATCCAGGAGCTGGTTCTTTGAAAAGATAAACAGAATTGACAAACCTTTAACCAGACTCATCAAGAAAAAAAGAGAGAGGAACCAAATGAATAAAATCAGAAATGAAAGAGGCCAAATATAACTGAGACCACAGAAACACAAAGGATCATAAGAAATTACTACTAACAACTATATGCCAAGAAATTTGAAAACCTGGTGAAATGGACAAACTTCTAGAAACAGATAATCCTCCAAAACTGAGTCAAGAAGAAGCAGAAGGCCTGAATAGACTGATAACAGTCAGTGAAATTGAAGCAGTAGTCAAAAAACTCCTGGCACACAAAAGCCCTGGGCTGGACTGATTCACAGGAGAATTTTACCAAATATTTAAGGAAGAGCTAACCCCTATCCTTCTCAAACTATTCCAAAAAACCCAAGAAGAGGGAAGACTCCCAAACTCTTTTTGTGAGGCCAGTTCATCCTAATTCCAAAACCAGGTAAAGACACAACAAAAAAAGAAAACTACAGGCCAATATCTCTGATGAACACTGATGCTAAAACCCTAACAAAATACTGACAAACTGTATCCAGCAATACATTAAAAAGATCATACACCATGATCAAGTGGGATGCATCCTAAGGATACAAGGATGGTACAATATTTGCAAATCAATAAACATAAACAAAACATACATCACATAAACAAAAGGAAAGACATAAATCATATGATCATATCAATAGATGTAGAAAAAGCATTTGATAACATACAGCACCCATTTATGATAAAAACACTCAGCAAAGTGGGAGCAGAGGGTACATACCTCAACATAATAAAGGCCATATATGAAAAACCTACATTATACTCAATGGGCAAAATTTAAAAACTTCCCCCCTAAGATCAGAAACAAGACAAGAAGGTCCCCTTTCACCACTTCCATTCAACATAGTACTGGAAGTCCTAGCCACAGTGATCAGACAAGAAAAAGATATAAAAGCCGTCCTAATTGGAAAGAAGGAAGTAAAACTGTCATTGTTTACAGATGACATGATAGTATACATAGAAAACCCTATTGATTCCATCAAAAAACTACTTAACCTAATAAATGAATTTGGCAAAATGGCAGGAATCAAAATCAACATTCAGAAACTGAAGGCATTTTTGTACACCAACAATCAAATATCATAAACAGAAATTAGGGGAAAACTCCATTTACTATGGCAACAAGAAAAATAAAATACATAGGAATAAACTTAACCAAGGAAGTAAAAGACCTGTACTCAGAAAACTACACAACACTAAAGAAAGAAATTAAGGAAGGCACAAATAAATATACCATGTTCATGGATTGGTAGAATTAATACCATCAAAATGTTCATACTACCCAAAGCAACTTATATATATTCAATGCAATCCCTATTAAA
>PVJI01031409.1:0-13154 GCA_004026765.1 Micronycteris hirsuta
ATCTGTAAACGGCCCAACATACGGATCATAGGGCTGCCAGAAGGAGAAGAAGAAATCCAAGGAATTGAAAACTTATTTGAACACATAATGATGGAGAATTTCCCAAAGCTGGTGAAGGAAATAGACTTTCGGGAAGTCCAGGAAGCTCAGAGAGTCCCAAAGAAGTTGGACCCAAAGAGGAACACACCAAGGCACATCAAAATTACATTACCCAAGATTAAAAATAAGGAGAGAATCTTAGAAGCAGCAATAGAAAAGAGGACAGTTACCTACAAAGGAATTCCCATAAGACTGTCAGCTGATTTTTCAAAAGAGACCTTCCAAGCAAGAAGGGGCTGGAGAGAAGTATTCCAAGTCATGAAAGGCAGGGACCTACATCCAAGAATACTCTATCCAGCAAAGTTTTCATTTAGAATGGAAGGGCAGATAAAGTGCTTCTCAGATAAGGTCAAGTTCAAGAAGTTCATCACCACCCAGCCTTTATTGTATGGAATGTTAAAGGGAGTTATATAAGGTATGGAGGGATATCAACAGAGGAGTGGTAGGGGGAGAGGGTGGGAATGGGGCACAGAATAAGTAGCATAAATGGGAGGTAGACAACAGACAGGGGGAGGTTAAGAATAGTATAGGAAGTGCAGAAGCAGAAGGACTTATGTGTATGACCTATGGACAAAACTAAAGGGTGGGGAAAGGGGGGGTAAGGGGGTAGGGGGCAAGAAGGGGGGGAAGAGTGGGACAACTGTAACAGGATAATCAATAAAATATAGTTAAAAAAAGAAAACTTACAAAGAAGTTATGAAACTAAACACCAAAAAAAACAAAACAAAACAAAACAAAAAAAACCAAAAAACCAAACAATCCAATTAAAAAATAGACAAAGGACCTGAATAGACACTTCTTCAAAGAGGACATACAGATCGCCAATAGACATATGAAAAGATGTTCAATGTGACTAATCATTGGATAAATACAAATTAAAAGCACAATGAGATATCAACTCACACCAGTCAGAATAGCTATCATCAATAAATCAACAAACAACATGTGCTGGTGAGGATGTGGAGAAAGGGGAACCCTTTTGCACTGTTGGTAGGAATGCAGATTTGTGCAGCCACTGTGGAAAGCAGTATGGAGATACCTCAAAAAATTAAAAATAGATCTGCTTTTGGACCCAGTGATCCCACTTCTGGATATATATCCAAAGAAACCAAAAACACTGATTTGAAAGAACATAAGCACCCCTATTTTTATTTCAGCATTATTTACAATCATCAATTTCTGGAAGCAGCCCAAGTGTTCATCAGTAGATGAGTGGATAAAACAAATATGGAATGTTTACACAATGGAGTACTCTTCCATAAAATAGAAGAAAATTTTACCCTTTGTGATAACATGGATGGACCTGGAGAACATTATGCTAAGTGTATAAGCCAGTCAGAGAAAGACAAATACCACATGATTTCACTCATATGTACAATTTAATGAAGAAGCTGAACTAACAAGCAAAAAAGAGACAGACTCATAGATAGAGAGCAAGTTGATAGCTACAGGAGGGATTAGGGAGTGGAGGGATTGAGCACAAAGGAAAAAAGACTCATGGACATGGACAACAGTGTGGTGACTGATCAGGAGAAGGGGGCATGAGGGAGATAAATGGCAATGGAAAAATACAATAAAAAAGACATATGAAGGCTAAATGAGTAATATAACAAGATCTTTACATATGCTGTCTTCAAAAGACTCACTTCAGATTGAAAGACACACACAGACTGAAAGTAAAGTAATGGAAAAAGATATGTCATGAAAATGGAAACAAAACAAAATAAAAAAGATGGAGTAGCAATCCTTATACCAGACAAAATAGAGTTTAAAGCAAAAGCTATAACAAGAGACAACATAGGGTCCAACATCCATACATTCATTGTAGCATTATTTATAATAGTCAAGATATGGAAGCAACCAAAGTCCATCAATGGATGAATAGATAAAGAAGAGCTGATCCATATATACACTGAAATATGACTCAGCCATTAAAAAAATAGGATAAAATCTTGCCATCTCCAACAACATGGATGGGCTTAGAGAGTATTGTGCTGAGTGATGTAAATCAGACAAATACCATTTGATTCCACTTATTTGTGGAATCTAGAAAACAAACAAACAGAACAGAAACAGACTCATAGATATAGAGAACATTTTGAGGGTTGCCAGATAGGAGGGGGTTAAAGGAATGGGTGAAAAAGGTGAAGGGATTAAGAAATACAATTTGGCCCTGGCTGGTGTAGCTCAGTGGATTGAGCGTGGGCTGGGAACCAGAGGGTCCCGGTTCAATTCCCAGTCAGGGCACATGCCTGGGTTGCGGGCCGGGTCCCCAGTGAGGGCCATGTGAGAGGCAAACATACATTGCTGTTTCTCTCCCTCTCTGTCTCTCTCCCTTCCCCTCTCTCTAAAAATAAATAAATAAAATCTTTAAAAAAAGTAAAGAAATACAATTTGATAATTACAGAATAGTTATGAGGATGTAAAGTGCAGTATAGGGAATATGGTCAGTAGTATTATAATAAATATGTATGATGTCAGATGGGTTGAGATGGGTCAGATTTATTGAAGTGATCACTTCATAAGTTATATAAAGGTCTAATCACTGAGTCATAAACCTAAAGCTAATGTAATATTGTATGTCAACTGTAATTAAACAATAAAAATTACTAAAAAAACACTGAATTACATTATGAAAACCTTGGTGAAGGCAATATGACTTCATCACTACATTATTAGCACCTAGTATGGCACCTGGAACATAATAGGTAGTAATTACTTGTCTTATAATAAATGAGGAATAATAAAACAATAAATAAAAATTAGTATCTACATACTCTGAGTAAAGAGAAAGACATATATTGGAGACCAGTGGCAGTCTTGGCCACAAAATGCACTATCACACAGTCTGGGATCCCCACAAAACTTACTGCTTTGATTAAGGATAGAAAGTCTTCAGTTAAAACCAAAATTCAGTTCCAGAGAAGATGCCTCAAACTTTTCAACATGGTATTATCATAATCATCTAAATAAACAATAATAGTTAACTAAAACCCAGAAAAATATAAATATTATTGGAAAAGAAAGACTTTAATGATAATAGCTATAATGTAATAAAATTAGAAGCAGTAATAAACAGCCTGTAGAAGTATACTTTCTGTCTTGGATTGCACATGATTCTGCCTTTAAAAAACCAGAAAACATTCAAATTAAGGAATTGCTGGTAAACTATATTTTACTCTAATGACCCTTACAGAATGGGTGTGTTAATATCTGCCAAAATTCAGAAAACAAGGTGGTTTCCAAATAATTAAGTAATAACTGGGACAGAAAAAAATTAACCTTCTTCTAAAATTTTCTATATATTTCCCTATACATGAGGTTACCTTAACAAAACACCAGGTTTTACATGTCCTTTTTACTTACTGAAGAAGTGTCAAGGAGAAATATCCTTCATCCATAAATAGTGACTCATAATGTAATCAAGGACATTTTATGTCAAGTTGCTAATTTGTTTCTCCATTCTATCTGGTAGCTTAATGAGAAAAGTGTACATAAATATTTAAGAGCAGAAGGGGTGTATTTTTCACTCTAAGACCATAAAAACATGGGCCACTCAAAAACAACTACTAAGATCCCTGACAGGTATGGCTCAGTGGATTGAGCGCTGGCCTGTGAACCAAAGAGTTGCCGGTTGGATTCCCAATCAGGGCACATGCCTGGGTTGCAGGTCAGATCCCCAGCAGGGGGCACATGAGAGGCAACCACATGTTGATGCTTCTCTCTCTCTCTCTTTCTCCCTTCCTCTATCTCTAAAAATAAATAAAATCTTTTTTTTAAACTGCACTCTTTTTTAAAAAAAAATATTTATTTATTTTTAGAGAGAGGAGAAGGGAGGGAGACAGAGAGGGAGAGAAACATCAATGTATGGTTGCCTCTCACATGGCCCTCACTGGGGACCTGGCCTGCAACCCAGGCACGTGCTCCGACTGGGAATCGAACCGGGACCCCTTGGTTCCCAGCCCACGCTCAATCCACTGAGCCACACCAGCCAGGCAAAAAAAATAAATAAAATCCTTAAAACAACAACTAAGAGGCTTACTGGTGTCCTGCCTCTTACATTTTTTCACAAAATCTGTGATTCAGATCCTGAGCCACAGCAGTGGCATGTTTGAAGATGGGGAATTACAACTGTACAACCGACCAAGTAACAGATGGTGTCAGAGTATCAGAATATTGCTAGTTATCCACATGGTGTCATTTCAGGGACGGTAGACAAACATACCTTCCCTACTAGCCCAGGCATAGAGTCTGAAGTTCCAAGATCAATCATAAACCATGTGAATTAACAAGGAGGGGTAACATAATAACCCATGATCAGCCACTGATGTTAAAACACAGATTTATTTATTGTCCTAATGCTCAACTAGGAGGATTCTGTGGAAGAACCACTGCATAGGAAAGATTGATGTTAAGAAGGAAGTTAAGAAAAGTCTGAAGCAAAGGAGGGCTGGCAGGGTTAGATGGAGGGCTGGCTGGAATCCGATCACATGAACATTCTCTAGATAGCACAAGATAAGATTTTGGGAAGTTAGTAGGGTACCTAGGATTAACAAGTAAATAAAATAATGTATGATCTAAAAATTATGCCTCCATTATGTTTACACAAAAATTGTGATCTATACGTATATAGTATGTTATAGTATATCTGTACCAGGGATATGAAAAGAAATGTGGAATGTCTACTAATAAGACTGTTAATCTACACTAATCACAAAATCAGAATGCTCCCATTATCAATTTTTATGCCTATCAACATGTATCTACTGAGTTCCTACCAGTGGATTAGCAGGCACTGGTGATGCAAAGATGAAGAAGGTATAGTCCCTGACTTTCTGAAGTTCACAAAGTAGATTATTTAGGCATAAGAAGGTACTTATAGATTTAAAAAATTCCCATGAACCTGAGAAGTAGCATTAACATTAAATTAAGGCCACATCAATTCCTCCATATTTAAATAGTTTACAAATTATAATTCTACTTTAATTTCTAAGAGAGATCATAAACTCACTGTAGCACTCCAAGAAAAAAAAAAAGCAAGTCCTAAAAGCAATATTAGGTGACTGCAGCCTCATTGCAGTGGTTGCTATTTGACACAATATATAATAGTTGAAGCACCACAGGGAAATCCTTCATTTCTGAAAGCATGTTCTTTGTAGTCAGTGAGTTATCTTTTGTTCAATAGTAAGTCTTTTAGTCAGTGAACATGTCTTTGTTTATATAGCTCTGGATATACTGCCAGTACTCTGCAAATAACAAGATTATAAAAATTGAATAGTTATTCATGAATGAACATAACCCAAGATTGTTCCAGTAGAAGGGGCAGGAATAGCTAATATATTCATTAGCAACATGCAAACCAGATAGAAGGGCAAGTTTTTTAAATGTTATTTGAAACAAAGTATACAGGGACAATCTGAAAGGCTCAAACTCCTAAAATCCACTTTTCTGGGGCAATAGCCAATAAAGAAAAACAGAATTTTATGCATGCAGATGTTTAATTAAGTTCAAGTAATAATGTGCACTAAGTGCTATTTCATTTTCCTTTATCTCAGGAACCCAGAGAGCTAAGGGATCAGTGAAGTGTGTAGTTGGTAGCCCCTGGACTTAGCTTACCATGAAACAATGCAAAGTTCAAATCCAATAGCTATATATTTAGGCATTTTTATTATTATAAAATGCATTGCATGCTCATTTTAGATATTTTTGAATAGAAAAGTGTTAAGAGAAAATAATTCAATCCTACTGAAACCACTGTTCACAAAATGTTAGTGAATTCTTCATGGTGTTTATTCTCATTTCTCTCTCTCTCTCTCTCTCTCTCACACACACACACACACACACACACACAGTGGAATCATTTTTATGCACAATTTTGAATTGTTTTCACATTTAGCATTATAAGCTTAGTATTTTTTCATTCCTTCAAAATTCTGTGAAAAAAATAGTTTATATTTTTATAGTGAGGAATAATTTACATAGAATGAAATGCACAGATCTTAAGGGTACAGTTCAACTCCCTTACCAAAATGCAGAACATTTTCCATCAACTCAAGAATTTTAGTGCCCCTCTGGTTCCTGTTATGGTTTCCACTCATGAGACTCTGCTCTAATAACTTTCAACTCCCTGTACTACCTGTTTGTCTCTCAATCTGGAGACTCTGGTGTGCCCCGTGTCTTCCCTTCTCTTATGGATCCAAAAGGGGTTGTTGATTTTTCAGTCTTTTCAGTTTTCTACTTATTGTTTGGATATAGTGATGACTTCCAAGTTCCTTATATGTGGAACCAGAAACCAGAAGTCTAGTTTGCCTTTTCTCTTGGTTTATTGTTTCCTTTTCTGTGCAGAAGCTTTTTACCATAATGTAGTCTAATAAGCAATACATGATAAATAAAACAGATACACATAATCTATTAATAATGTAAGAAATATTTATCTGTATTTGTTTTCCCATAGCATATTTATTTATCATAGATTGGAGATAAACCAAATTTCTCTGTGAGGACTGTACTGACAGGTATTGTATCACATTTACTCATGGGTACCTGCGTCTTATTTTAATATCGCCATGTGTATATTTAGCCAAGAAAACTTTAAATTGGATAAGGCTCTGATTTGGTTAATATATCCTAAAATTCATGTGGTTCCGAAATCTTTCTACTATTATTTTTAGTAGACTGGTTTTGTTATTGGAACTTTAATACTATGACTAGGATGTGTCACACACATTAAAGATATTTATAGAAACATTTCAAATTATTTTTGAGACATTTTATTTTATTTTATTTTATTTTTAAATTTATTTATTTTCAGAGAGAGAGGAGAAGGGAGAGGAGAAAGAGCAATGTATGGTTGCCTCTCACATGGCCCTCAGTGGGGACCTGGCCTGCAACCCAGGCATGTGCCCCGACTGGGAATCGAACCGGGACCCTCTGGTTCCCAGCCCGCGCTCAATCCACTGAGCTACACCAGCCGGGCAAGAGACATTTTATATAAAACACAAGAAGACTGATTTCTGAATAAACTCGAGAGGACTTTAGACCTTAGGCCTTAAAGGCCCAAGCCTTTAAACCTAAAATATTAGTGTCTTCATTATTATTGTCTCTGCTATAATCTTCAGCCTTACCCTTGCACCCTCAAATTTGACTGACACTACATTCTTCTAATCCAACAAGGTTTAACGACATGTGGTTCACACACACACACACACACACACACACACACACACACACACCATGTCTTTTGTCATACATTCTTCATTTTTCACCTTATCAATTTCCTCTTGGTTTATTCTAATTTGTTTGTTAGCTTCCAACTTAAATATTATATACCTGGCAGCCCATCCCACAGCAGGTTAAGTAATATAACTTTCTCCTATACTCCTATATACCCCTTGCAACTCCTATCATTTCAATATAGCACAGAAAATGCATTTTTTATATATGTGTCTCACATTCTAGGTCATAAGACTCTTGAGGTTTCATATTTGTGTTTGTACCTCAGTGCCTTATTCCATTCCTGGTACATACAAGATATTTAATATATGATGACTGAATAAACAAGATGGAATAAATTTGTGATAGTTACTTAAATTATGGCCTTAGACAAATAAGTCATCAATCTAATATCTCTGGACTTGTGTGTCTTAACCTATAAAATGAAAACTAACTGCTCTCTGTGTTTCTTTCCAGGCCAAAATTTCACCATCTCCCCACTCCTATAACTGGAATCTCTATTGTGTCACTTATTAGAATTATTAATTATTTATTAAGTTTGTCTAAATGGTAGTGAATATTTGAGGAACTAACAATGGTGGTGTTTCATTATTTAAAACTGATGATAGGATCTGCAAAGAAATACTAAAGGCTTGAGAAAGCCTTTTCATACCCCATCCTTGCTTACATATCATAAGCACTATAGAAATAAACAAATAAATATTCATTGATTTGGTCCCTGTATCTGACACAGACAAACTTATGTGTAAAAATCCTACATGATTTGGGGACAATTAAAATATCCATTCAGACCAAAAATATGCTGAAGTTGCATTTTCATCTTTTAAAAACTGATAGCAATACCAATACTAATGAACAAGGAGAGAGAGAGAGACAAAGAGAGAGAGAGAGAGAGAGACAGACAGACAGGCAGACAGACAGACAGACAGAGACTGAGAGAAAGGGAAAGGAACTAGTACAGGTGTGTAGGAAAGTTTGTCTGCCAGTGTATCCATTGAGAATGAATTGTTTTCATCCTTCCATCAGAGGCTCTGTATGCTTTTTAGGATCTAAGTTTCCTAACATCCCAAATGCAAATCTAAGTGTTCAAAGACACATTATTACATATTCCACAGTCCTTGACAATAAGCTAATGACTTTATCTATGCTCAGGTATGAAAATAATGCTCTCTTCCAATACTGGCAGAGAAACTGGTCATATGAGACTTAATAAGATTCTATTTATTGTTTTTCAACATGATGCCTTCTTAAGGTATTTTAAGACTAATTTTGACCATACATGATGACTTTATAATCTATCCCTAGGTGAGGTAATTTCACTGTGCCTCTCACTTACCTGCCAAAGTTCCTAAAATCAACTCAGCGTGACTTGGTAAGAGGTGATATTTGCACACAGCTATCCCATATATTGGGGAATTGGTTTTAGGATCCCCCTATAAGGGAAATTCATGCATCCACCTTGGGAAATGTAGCCCTTATGTTTTCACGTCTAATAAGAGCATGGTCTCTCATGGAACATAAAGTCGGCATACAGGACCCACGAGTAGGGTAGCAGAATTTCCTGTGGGGAAATCAGGCTGGCATATTCCTTAGATTTAAAATAAAACCTTGCTCTTGCTAAAAATCTCTCTCTCCCTAGGTCAAAAGGACTTATGCTAATACATGCCTAGCTTCCTCAGACCAGTGAGTCAGCCCAAGCCTATTGTCTTTCCATTTGCATATGTATCCTCTTGATGCTCTATCTTGGGCATCTACCACCTAATGTAAATCTACAGTTCATGAATAGTTAATGAAGACCATTCATATGTAAAGTGTCTGAGAAACAGCAATAAAAGGCTGGTCAACACACGGTTCGGGGCCTCTCCAAGATCATAATGGAGGGGACGTGTGGTCCCAGAATTTCTAGTCCATTATAAAATCACGTGTAAAATTATTTACATGCAGCCATGGTATACGAATCCTGCTGGCCAGAATTCATGACACCCCTACCCTGTGAATACCAAAATTCATAGATGCTCAAGTCCCTTATATAAAGTACCATAATATTTGTATATAAATAACTATATACACCCTCCCTGATACTGTAAAGATTTTATTTATTTATTTTTAGAAGGGAAGGGAGGGAGAAAGAGAGGGGGAGAAACATCAATGTGTGGTTGGCTCTCACGTGGCCCCCACTGGGGACCTGGCCTGCAACCCGGGCATGTGCCCTGAGTGGGAATTGAACCGGCGACCCTTTGGTTTGCAGCTCGCGCTCAATCCACCAGCCAGGGCTCCTCCCTTATACTTTAAATCCTCTCCATATTACTTATAATTCCTAGCACAATGTAAATTTTATGTAAATAGTTGTTATACTGTATTGTTTAGGGAATAACAAGTCTCTATGTTCAGTGCAGAGGCAACCACCATAGACCTAATTACATAATACACATCAACAACAGACCTTTTCTTTTGTTTTTTCAAATATTTTTGGTCTCCAGATGTGAAACCACAGATACAGAGGGCTGACTGCATATGGTATAAGGGTCATGGGAAATGTAGAAGAATTTCAGAATTATAATGTGTTATGGAAGAGCGGTAGGGGGCAACTAAAAATGTGGACCAGGGCTGCTATTAGTTAAAACAGCGCTTTTATGTAGATGAAAAACTATAAAGTTCCTTTTACTTAGGAGATATTTCTATCTCTCAGAAAAAATTAATAGTATACTGATTTGTTTAAAACAAGAAATTTTAGCCTGGCTGGTGTAGCTCAGTGGATTGGGCGCGGGCTGGGAACCAGAGGGTCCCGGTTCGATTCCCAGTCGGGGCACATGCCTGGGTTGCGGGCCAGGTCCCCGGTGAGGGCCATGTGATATAGGCAACCATACATTGCTCTTTCTCTCTCCCTTCTCCTCTCTCTAAAGATGAATAAATAAAATCTTTAAAAAAAACCAAGAAATTTTAGTGCTATCTTTCAGAAAATTGTAGAAAATACACAAACCTTTGATGTATTCAATGTAACTGGAACCCCCTTTATGTACAGTGCTCTTGTGAAGTGCATGATCTACCCAGCTTCACACAGCTGCACTAGTCTAGGGATCTAACAAGGGGTCATCAAAAGGATATGACAAGAAGATTATAGGTGGGGGAGAAAAAAATAAAAAGAATGAAAAAACAGCAAAAACAAACTTGTCAACCTTGTGAATTTGCTGAGAACCTCTCACTGGTCCATGGTACAGAATTACATATCTTGCTACCCAAGAGATCAGTTGTCAGCAGAAGCCTTTCAATTTTCAGCCCTGTTATACCCATTGATAAGAAATCTCAAAGAGAGAACAAATTGTCAAAGTTTACAGGAGAATTCAGAATATTGTTTCTAACTTCAACAAGCATTGCTAATAAATTATTTGCTGCCTTTCAACAAATTTATTTGGTAGAACTGAAACACAATTGAAGTGTCTTTATTTTTTCTTTTCAGAGAGAGAAGGAAAAAAGAGAGGGAGAGACATATGGATGTGAGAAAGAAACACTGATCTATTGCCTCTTACATGTGCCCCAGGAGGGGAACAAACCCACAACCCAGGTATGTGCCCTGGCTAGGAATTGAACCAGTGACCTTTCACTTTGCAGGACAACGCCCAACCAACTGAAGCACACTGGTCAGAGCTGCATTGGTTTTCCAGGAAGATATCCAGTATCTCATACAAACTAAGTTTGTCCTGGTCAGAGGTAACTTAAACCAGCACATTTTATTTTTATTTTTTTAAAATAATTACTTAAAAAATTTTTTTTTGTTTAATTACAGTTATTTGCATCCTATCCCCTCCCCCTCACTTCCCTTCCAGCCTCACCTCCCCCCCAGCCACCCTTTTCCCCCTTAGCTCCGTCCATGCGTCCTCTACAGTGATTCCTGAAAACCCTTTTCCCCATTGTCCCCTCCCCCCTCTCCCCTGTCTATTGTTAGACTGTTCTTAATTTCAGTGTCTCTGGTTATGTTTTTCTTGCTTTCTGATTTTGTTGGGTATGATCCGGTTAAAGGTGAGATCATATGGTATTTGTCCCTCACTGCCTGACTTACTTCACTTAGCCTAATGCTCTCCAGTTCCATCCATGCTGTTGCAAAGGGTATAAGCTCCTTCTTCCTTTCTGCTGCGTAGAATTCCATTGTGTAAATGTACCATAGTTTCTCGATCCATTCATTTGTAGATGGGCACTTAGGTTGTTTCCAGCACTTGGCTATTGTGAATAGTGCTGCTACAAACATAGGAGTGCAAAGGTTCCTTTGAATTGGTTTCTCAGGATTCTTAGGGTATAATCCCAGTAGTGGAATTGCTGGGTCAAAAGGCAGTTCCATTTTCATTTTCATGAGGAAGTTCCATACTGTTTTCCACAGTGGCTGCACCAGTCTGCATTACCACCAACAATGCAGTAGGGTTCCCTTTTCTCCACATCCCCTCCAACATTTATCCGTTGCTTTGTTGATGATGGCCATTCTGACTGGTGTGAGGTGGTATCTCATTGAGGTTTTAATTTGCATCTCTCTGATGGCTAATGATATTGAGCATCTTTTCATATGATTCTGGGAATCATATGAAAAGATGTCCTTTTTCGAGAAGTGTCTGTTCTTGTCTTTTGCCCATTTTTAATTGGGTTTTTTGTCTTCCTGGAGTGGAGTCATATGAGTTCTTGATATATTTTGGAGATCAGACCCTTGTCTGAGGTATCATTGGCAAATATGTTTTCCCATACGGTTGGTTCTCTTTTTAATACTATTTTCTTTAGCCCCACAGAAGCTCTTTATTTTGATAAGGTCCCATTTGCTTATTCTTTCCTTTATGCACCTAGCTCTAGGAGACAAATCATTGAAGATGTTGCTGCATGGAATGTCTGAGATTTTCCTACCGATGTTTTCCTCTAGAACTTTTACGGTGTCATGACTTACATTTAAGTCTTTAATCCACCTTGAATTTATTTTTGTGTATGGTGTAAGTTGGTGCTCTAGTTTCATTTTTTTGCATGTAGCCTTCCAGATTTCCCAACACCATTTGTTGAAGAGGCTATTTTTATTCCATTTTATGCTTCTGCCCCCTTTGTCGAAGATTAATTGCCCATAGATACTCGGGTTTATTTCTGGGCTCTCTATTCTGTTCCATTGGTCTATCTGTCTGTTTTTATGCCAGTACCAGGCTGTTTTGATTACAGTGGCCTTGTAATCTAGTTTGATATCAGGAATTGTGATCCCTCCTGCTTTGCTATTCTTTCTCAAAATTGCAGCTGATATTCAGGGTCGTTTATGGTTCCATATAAATTTTTGAAGTGTTTGTTTGATATCTGTGAAATATGTCATTGGTACTTTGATAGGGATTGCACTGAATCTTGCTTTGGGTAGTATGGACATTTTGATGATGTTGATTCTTCCAATCCATGAGCATGGTATATGTTTCCATTTGTTTGTGTCTTCCATGATTTCTCTCTTCAGTGCTGTGTAGTTTTCTTTTTTTAAAATTTTTTTTTGTTTAATTACAGTTATTTGCAGCCTCTCCCCTCCCTTCCCCTCCCATCCCACCCCCACAACCTCCCTCCTCCCCCTTAGTTCTGTCCATGTGTCCTCTACAGTGATTCTCTCCATTGTCCCCTCCCCCCTCTCCCCTATCTATTGTTAGACTGTTCTTAATTTCAGTGTCTCTGGTTATGTTTTGCTTGCTTTCTGCTTTTGTTGGTTATGATCCGGTTAAAGGTGAGATCATAAGGTATTTGTCCCTCACTGCCTGGCTTACTTCACTTAGCATAATGCTCTCCAGTTCCATCCATGCTGTTGCAAAGGGTATAAGCTCCTTCTTCCT
>PVJI01031410.1:0-13153 GCA_004026765.1 Micronycteris hirsuta
CCTCCGCCCGTTTCTGCCCCGCTCACCGGCCTGGATGTTTGTCTTCTCCTACCTCCTGGGTGTCGGACTTCCCTTCAGTTCGATTCTGTCCGTTCTGGTTGTTTAAATTTTTGCTACTGCATTAGTTGTATGGACATTCTGGATGTGCGGGCAGCGAGTGCGACCACCTACGCTGCCATCTTGGCGGAAGTCCCAATTTGAATGCTTTTTTAAACTCTACTTTTTAATGTTTGACTGCCACCAGCTTGTAAACCTCAGTTCTACCTCTTCCCCTTGTGCCCCACATCTGATGGAAATGTGATAAGAAAATCAAGGTTCTATTGTTTGGTGCCAGTGGAAGGTTCAAGGCACAGCAGTACCTACCTTTATGAAAGAATCCTCATCCTAGCCCAACCTAGAGTAATTACCAAAGTCTTTTGTTACTATTTTTCTCTCAGCTGTTTTTAAGCCCATTTGGAAGACCTGCCCTGCTCTCTCCAGAAAGCTTCATTACATAAGTCACTCGTGTGTGTGTGTGTGTGTGTGTGTGTGTGTGTGTGTTATGTTATTATCAGTTCTGTCATCTGAACCAGTTTTCAGTGGGGTCCAACCTATGTCTACAAAATGTCCAAAACAGATAATAATTCCTTTTCTTGCCTGCTATGCCCTGAACACAAGGATTGTGAAGTTTCCAAAAAGCATCCATAGCTTATAGTTCAATGGGACTGCTGCTGAGTTTCAGGAAAGATACTTGCCCTTTAGAGATCATGACCTACAACCCTACATAGCTCAGAGTTCTGGATACAAGAAGCACTAAGTCCCTTAGTGGATTATTGGAAATAATGTAACCAGGATCACTCCAGTTACCATCATTTTTTTGACCCATGAATTCCTCATATTTTGTGTCATATATCTTATATTGTGTCTCCTTTAAAAATATTTTATTTTTCCATTACCACTTAACTACCTATGCTCTCCTCCCAACTGCAATCACCACACTGTTCTCCGTGTCCATGAGTCCTTTCTCCTCTTTGCTTGATCTCTCCATTCCTAACCTCTCCTATACTGTCATCCTGCTATGCTTGTTATTTCAGTTTGTTCATTAGATTCCACATTTAAGTGAAATCATATGATAATTGTCTTTCTCTGACTGACAAATTTCACTTAGCATAGTGTTCTCCAGGTCCACACATGCTTTTGCAAAGGGTAAAAATGTCTTCTTTGTTGCTGAGTAGTATCACCCTGTGTAAATGTCCTATAGTTGTCTTATCCATTCATCTACTTATGCACACTTGGGCTGCTTTCATATCATGGCAATTGTTAATAATATTGCAATGGACATAGGGATGCTTATGTTCCTTTGAATTAGTGATTTGCATTTCTTTGGATATATTGCCAGAAGTGGAATTGCTGGGTCAAACAGCACATCCATTTTTAATTTTGGGGGATAACTCCATAATGCTTTCCATAGTGGTTGCAACAATCACATTCCCACCAACAGTGCAAAAGGGTTTCCTTTTCTCCACATTTGCCCCAACACTTGTTCTTATTGATTTATTGATGATAGCTATTCTGAAGGGTGAGAAATGATATCTCATTGTGTATTTGCATTTCTCAGATGATTATTGACATTGAGAATCTTTTCATATGTCTATTGGTCATCTGTATGTCACTTTGGAAAATGGTCTGTTCAGATCTTTTGCTTGTTTTTTAATTGAATTGTTTGGGGTTTTTTTGGTGTGGAGTTATGGAAAATCTTTATAAATTTTGGATATTAACTCTCTATCAGATGTGTCAGCTGATATGTTCTCCCAATCTGTGGGTTGTATTTTATGTTCTTGATGATTTCCTTTGCTGTGCAAAACTTTTTATTTTGATGTAGTCCAATTTATTTATTTATTTATTGTTTCCCTTGCTTGGGGAGATATATCACACAAAATATTGCTATGAGCAATATCTGACATTTTACTGCCTGTGTTTCCTTCTAAGATTTTTATGGTTTCAGGTCTAATATTTAAGTCTTTAATTCATTTTGAATTTATTCTTGTGTGTGGTGTAAAAAGGTAGTCTGGTTTAATTTTTCTACATGTATCTTTCCAATTTTCTCAACAACATTTATTTAATAAACTATCTTTAGCCCATTGTATGTGCTTCCTTCCTCAAATATTAATTGATTATAAAGGTGTGGGTTTATTTCAGGAATTTCTATTCTGTTCCATTAATTTATGTGTCTGTTTTTATGGCAGTAATATGCTGTTTTGATTACTATGGCCTTGTAGTATAGTTTCATATTAGGTAGCATGATTCCTCCAACTTTGTTCTTTTCAGAATTGCTGTTGCTTTGCGAAGCTTTTTGTGGTTCCATATTTGTTCTAGTTCTGTGAAATACGACATTGGAATCTTGATAAGAATTGCATTGAATCTATAGATTGGTTTGCGTAGCATGGACAATTTAATGATGTTAATTTTTCCTATCCTTGAACACAGTATGTGCTTCTACTTATTTGTATCTTCTTCAGTTTCTTTCTTCAGTGCCTTATAATTTTTTAAATACATGTCTTTACATACTTGGTTAGATTTATTTATAGGTATTTTATTCTTTTTGAAGCAATTGTGAATGAGATTGTTGCCTTAATTTCCCTTTCTGATAATTCATTATTGGCATATAAATAGGTAACTGATTTCTGGATGTTAATTTTGAATACCACTATTTTGCTGAATTCATTTATCAGTTCTAGTAGTTTGTTGGTGGAATGTTTGGAGTTCTTTATGTACAGTATCATGTCATCTGTAAATAGAGATAGCTTTTCCTTTCCAATTTGGATCCCTTTTATTTCTTCTTCTTGTCTTATTGCTATGGCCAGGAATTCCAGTAGTATGTTGAGTAAGAGAGGTGAAAGCAGACATTCTTGTATTGTTCCTGATCTTAAGGCGGGTATTTGTAATTATTTCCTGTTGAATATGATGCTGGCAGTGAGTTTGTCATAAATGTTCCTTATTCTGTTTAGGTATGTTCCTTCTATTCCCACTTTGCTGAGAGTTTTTATCATAAATAAGTGCTGGATTTTATCAAATTATTATTTTTTTGCTTCTATTGATATGACCATTTGTTTTTTATCCTTTATTTTGTTTATATGTGAATCACATTTATTGATTTGCAAATGTTTTACCAAGCTTACATTGCTGAAATAAGTACCACTTGATCATGATGTATGATCTTTTTGATGTATTGTTGTGTTTGGTTTTGTAATATTTTGTTGAGAGTTTTAGAATCTATGTTCTTCAGGAATATTGGACTGTAATTTTTTTCTATAATGTCTTTATCTGGTTTTGGGATTAAGATAATGCCGGCATCATAAAATGAGCCTGGCAGTTTTACTCTTAAATTTTTTATTTTATTTTTATATTTTTAAGATTTTATTTATTTATTTTTAGAGAGAGGGGAAGAGAGGGAGAAAGAGAGGAGAGAAACATCAATGTGTGGTTGCCTCTCATGTGGCCCCCATTAAGGAACCTGCCCGCAACCCAGGCATGTGCCCTGACTGGGAATCGGACCAGTGACCCTTTGGGTCGCAGCCTGCGCTCAATTCACAGAGTTACACCAGCCAGGGCCTAAATTTTAAAAAATAGATTGAGAAGGAGTGGTGGTAGTTCTTCCTGGAATGTTTGGTAAATTCACTTGTGAAGGTATTTGGACTGAGGCTTGTTGGGAGTTTATTGATTGCTACTTCAATTCCACTAGGTATAATCTGTCTCTTCAGACTTTCTAATTCTTCCTGATTTAGTTTTGGAAGATTGTATGTTTCTAGGAATTTATTCATTTTGTCAAGGTCCTTCAATGCGTTGGCATATATTGTAGTTACTCTTAACATTTTCTTACAATCCTTTCTATTTATTTGTTGTTAGTTGTTATCTTTACTCTTTTATTTCTGATTTTATTTATTTGGCTACTCTTTCTTCCTTGATGAGTGTGATTAAAGGTTTGTCAGTCTTGTTTATCTTTTCAAAGAACGAGCTCTTCAATTCACTCATCTGTTTATCATTTTAAAATTCTATTTTGTTTATTTCTGCTCTGCTCTTTATTATTTACTTCCTTCTACTTCATTTAGGCTTTGTTTGTTCTTCATTTTCAATTTCCTTTAAGTGCAAAGTTAGAAAAAAGATTGTGCTTTTTCTTGTTCTTGAGATAGTCCTGTAATGCTATGAGTTTCCCTCTTAGGAGTGTTTTTTACTGTGTCCCATAGATTTTGGATTGCTGTCTTCTCATTTTCATTTGTTTCAAGGTATCTTTTGATTTCTTCATTGATCTCATTGTTGACCTATTCATTTTTTTGATAATATGCTATTTAGTTTCCATGTCTTTGTGTATTTTTCAGTGTTCTTGTGATTGATTTCTAGTTTCATAGCATTGTGGTTAGAGAACACACTTGATATGATTTCAAACTTCTTAAATTTATTGAGACTTGTTTTGTGCCCTAACATGTGGTCTATCCTAGAAAAAGTTCCATGTGCACTTGAAAAGTGTGTATATTCTGCTGTTTTGGTGTGAAATGCTCTGAAGACATCAACTAAATGTTTTTGATCTAGTGTGTCATTTAAGACCACTGTCTCCTTGTTGATTTCCTGACTGGAAGATTGATCAATTGAAGTCAATTGGGTGTTAAAATCCCCTACTGTAACTGTATTTTGTCAGTCTCTATTTTTATGTCTATAAAAGTATAGACATAAAAAGTATAGGAGCAACTATATTTAGTAGCTCCTGTGTTGGGTACATAAACATTTACTAGGGTTATATCCTCTTGTTGGTTTATTTCCTTTATTATTATGTAGTGTTCTTCTGTGTCTCTTACTATAGCCTTGGTTTTAAAGTCTATTTTGTGGAAATAAATATTGTTACCCTAACTTTTTCCTCCTTTCTATTTGCATGAAATTTCTTTTTCCATCCCTTTACTTTTAGTCTGTGTGTGTCTTTCAATCTAAGGTGGGTCTCTTGGAGGTAGCATATGTATGGGTTTTGTTTCCTTATCCGTTCAACTATCTTATGCCTTTGGTTACAGCATTTAAGCCATTGACATTTAAGGCTAATTATTAATAGATACATATTTATTGCCATTTTATTTTTAAACTATTTTCCTCTCTTTTTCCTTTCTTCTCCTTCTCCTTTCCCTCCTTCTTATCCTCCTTCTCCTCTACCTCCTCAACCTTCTCCTTCTCCTTCCCCTTCTCCTCCTCCTCCTTCTTCTTTTTCTTCTTCTCCTTCTCCTTCTTCAAGAAAGCCCTTTATCATTTGTTCTTGTACTGGTTTGGTACTGACAAACTCCTTTAGCTTTTTCTTGCCTGGGAAACTCTATATTTCTCTTTCTATTTAAAAAAATATTTATTTATATACTTATTTTTAGAGAAAAGGGAAGGGAAGGAGAAAGAAAGGGAGAGAAACATCAATGTGTGGTTGCTTCTCACATGCTCCCTACTGGAAACCTGGCCCACAACCCAGGCATGTGCCCTGACTGTGAATCGAACTCGTGACCTTTTGCTTTGCAGTCCAGTGCTCAATTCACTAAGCCACATCAAACAGGTGTCTCCTTCTATTTTAAATGATAGCCCTCCTGGGTAAAATAGACTTGGTTAGATTTTTGCTTTTTAGCACCTCGAATATTTCATGCCAATCCCTTTTGGCCTGAAGTGTTTCTGTTGAGAAATCAGATGATAGTTTACTTGGAGCTGCCTTGTAGGTAATTATCTGCTTTTCTCTCTTCTTGTTTTTAAGCATTGCCATTTTAATTTTGATGTTTCTTTTTGTAGGCCTCTTTGGGTCCATCTTGTTTGGGACTGTCTGTGCTTCCTAGTCTTGTGTATTTTTTTCTTTCACCAGACTAGTGAATTTTTTGCTGATAATTTTTTTCAAATAAGTTCTCAATCTCTTGCTCACTCTCTTCTCTTTCTGGTATTCCCTTGATGTAGATTTTGTTACACTTCATGTTGTATGAAATGTTTCTTAAGCTCTACTCATTCCGTTAAATTTTTTTTTTCTGCTCTGCTTGGATTTTTATCTCCCTTATCTTCCAAAATGCTCATTTGATTCTCTGCTTCATCTAACGTACTGTTCATTTCTTCCAGTGTATTATTTATTTCAGACTATGCATTCTATATTTCTGACTGTTCCTTTTTATGGTTTCTATGTCTTTTTTCATGCTGTTGAGTATCCTTATAATAATTTTTCTAAACTCTATATCTGATAAATTGCTTGCCTCCATTTCAAGTAGTTCTTCTTCTGGAGAATTCTCTTGTTCTTTCATTTGGGATCTGTTTCTTTGTCTTCCCATTTTGGTTGCCTCTTTGCATTTATTTCTATGTATTTAGTAGATCAGCAAAGACCCTGGTGTAGACCTATGTCAGACACTGCGTGTGACTGGCCTTGGGCAACCCGTTTGGAGCTATCAGTGATCCACAGCTTGTAGCTTCCTCTGCTGGGCCTGTTTGTGTGAAGAAAGAACCAGACTGCACGCGAAGTCTGGCTTTTACCAGGACCAGGGGAGGGACAGCTAATGTTTCAAAGCTCTCAGAGTTCTGCCTTAGTTAAACTTCATCATTTTGATAACCCCCAGCTGTGCTCCTCAACAGCCTAGTTTAATCCCAAACAGGGTGGGGCAGAGTGATTCCTGTGGGCATGGCTATTGCTTCCCCTCAGTCTGATGCCACACGGAAGGGAGTGCTCTGCCTGAGAAAGGTGGCTTCTGCAGTATGGGGAATGAATCAGCACCGGGATCCTGGCCGTTGTTCCCTTAGTTCTCTCCCCAGAACCACCAACCCCAGACTATACTTATGTGTCTCTAGTTCACTCTGCCCTCCCTCTGCTGGAGCCCAGGGTAAGTGGCTGCAAATGGAATTTTGTGGATTGGCCCTTTAAGAGGCTCTCTGAGTCTCCAGGTTTCTCACCTTGGCAGACAGAACCCCACTACTTTTCACAGTTGGATATTATCTAGATTCTTTTCCTACTCTGGTACTGTAGCCTGGGGAACCAGTTTTGGGGTTTAGACTCCACACTTCTCATGGGAACCCCCAGCCACTGAAATATCTCTCCAGAACTTTAGCTGCCATCTTTGGGAGTCTAGCCAGCCCTCTCATGTCTCCTCTGCAGTCCCTACCAATAATGTTGTGATGAAGTCATTTCTTCTGTCTGTTCTTATTTTAAGTCTTCTTTCCAGCTAGTGTTCAGTTGCTTATTCAGGGTGATTTCTCTATACTTTATTTGTAATTTCAGTTTGGTTCTGGGATGAGGTTTGTTCAGCTTCCACTTACTCCTCCTCCATCTTTGATCTCCCGATGTGTCTCTTAATTCAAGTTACCAGTTATATACTGTGTCTTGGAAGACACAACCATTTTTAAGTATTACCTGTGATCTGGTCTTTCAGGTAAATCTTAAGCAGGCCTATCCAATGCTATGTCATGACAACTGCTTCCAAGTTGTACTATATGTTTTTATGATTTGTGAATCTTATGGTCATGGGCTCAATTTTATACTTCCCTTTGCTGTAAAATTGACCCCATTGTCTGATGTGATATTATGTGTGTTCCCATGTTCCATACACTTTTGAATGGTAGTAATGGAAAAGGCCCTGCAAGCAGGAAAAGTAAAATATGTTTCTATTTAAGTCAGAAAACATCACTAGCCCTTCCAGAGTGGGGAAAGTCCGATGTAGGCAATTTGCTCCCAGGTGATATGTTATTCTTCTCAAAGAATTGTTCCTTATTAAGATCCTAGCATTGATGTCTATTACTTGTAGCTTAGATATTTGCCAGTGGCAATAGCTGGATCAGTCTTGGTGAGTGGGATCCCATGTTATTGGGCCCACAAAGAGCTCTCATCCTTGCTACCTTGGCTATATTATTCACATTTGCATCATAACAGAACTACGATGCATGATATCAGAACCTGGTTAACACCTGCTGGCCTAATTATTTTGTCTACTTGATTGGTTAGTGCCTTTTTCCATGTGGTATGCTTTGGTGATTACTCACATGTTATTCAAGGATTTTCACATTTCATGCCTATTCCCATATAGCTATCCACTTGCTTCTATACAAGAACTCCTTGTCTCGGTTTTCCACTCTTTCTTTTTCTAAATCATTATTTCAATTTATTGTTCAGTTACAGTTGTCCTGCCTTTTCCACATTGCTCAACCCTACCCTGTCACACCCAACTACCAGTCAATCACCCCAATTGCCCATGCCCATGTGTCCTCTATTCATGTTCCTTTGCTTGACCTTTCCTCTTCTTAGCCCATTATTTTGCTCTCTCAACCACTCTTATCACTGTCAGTTTGTTCTTTATTTCCGAGTCTCTGTTTTTATTTTGCTTATTTGTTTGCTTTGTTGATTAGATTCCACTGTAGGTGAGATAATATGGTATGTGTCTTTCACCATCTGGCTTATTTCACTTAGCATAATGCTCTCCAGATCCATCCATGCATTTGTGAATGGTAGGAATTCCTTCTTTCTTTCTGCTGCATAGTATTTCATTGTGTAAATGTACCATATGTTTTGATCCACTCATTTACTGATGGGCACTGAGGCTGTTTCCAGCACTTGGCTGTTGTAAATTAACACTGCTATGACATTGGGGTTCATAGGTTCTTTTGAACTGGTGATTCAGGATTCTTAGAGTATAACCCCAGAAGTTGGGTCACTGGATTAAAAGGCAGTTCCATCTTTCATTTTTTGAGGAAACTCCATACTGTTTTCCACAGTGGCTTCACCAGTCTGCACTCTCACCAACAGTGTACTAGGGTTCCCTTTTCTTCATAACCTCTCCAGAACTTGCTGTTTGTTGATTTGTTAATGACAGCCATTTGGGGAGCTGTGAGGTGTATCTCATTGTAGTTTTAATTTGCAACTCTCTAATGGCTAGTGGTTTTGAGATTTTTTTTCATGTGTCTCTCTATATGTCCTCTTTTGAGAAGTTTCTGTTCAGGTCCTTTGCCCATTTTTTAATTGGACCGTATGTCTTCCTGGTGTGGAGTTGTGTGAATTCTTTGTATATTTTGGAAATCAAACCCTTGTGTGAGGTATCATTGGCAAATATGTTTTCCCATATGGTTGGTTCTCTTTCCATTTTGATGTTTTCTTTAGCTGTGCAGAAGCACTTTAGTTTGATGAAGTCCCACTTGTTTATAATTTCCTTTCTATCCCTTGCTTTTGGGGATGTATTGGTGAAAATATTGCTGCATGGGATGTATGAAATTTTCCTGCCTGTGTTTTTGTCTAGGACTTTGGTGTCATGACTTATATTTAAGTCTTTTATCCATCTTGAGTTTATTTTTGTGTATGATGTAAGCTGGTGTCTAGTCATTTCTTAATGAATTTTTAATACTGCATTATTTCTTCTAATTTTATTTTTTGAAAGATATTATTATTTTTTTTAGATAGCGGGGAAGGGAGGGAGAAAGAGAGGGAGAGAAACATCAATGTGTGGTTGATTCTCATGAGCCCCCTACTTGGGACCTGGCCTGCAACCCAGGCATGTGCCATGACTGGAAATTGAACTGGTGACCTTTTGGTTCACAGGTCGGCACTCAGTCCACTGAGAAACACCAGCCAGGGCTAATTTCATTTTTTTGCATGTACGTCTCCAGATCTCCCAATATTATTTATTGAAGAGGCTATTTTTACTCTATCTTAGGTTTCCACTCCCTTTATCAAATATTAACTGAGAATACTGACATGGGTATATTTCTGGGCTCCCTACTCTGTTCCATTGGTCTATATATCTATTCTTATGCCAGTACCATAATGTTTTGATTACTGTGGCCTTGTAATATATTTTGATGTCAGGCATTGTGATTGCTTCTACTTTGTTCTACTTCCTCAAAATTGCTGAGGTTATTTGGGATTGTTTATGGTTCCATATGAATTTTTGAAATATTTATTCTACATCTGTGAAATATGTCATTGGTATTTTAATAGGGATTGCATTGAATCTATAGATAGCTTTGGGCAGTATGGACATTTTGATGATGTTAATTCTTTCAATCCATGAACATAGTATATGCTTCCATTCATTTATGTCTTCCTCAGTTTCCTTCTTTAGTGTTCTGTAGTCTTTTGAGTACAGGTCTTTTCCTCCTTGGTTAAATTTATTCCTAAGTATTTTATATTTCTTGTTGCTATAGTAAATGGGATTTTTTTCCTGACTTTTGTTTCTGTTATTTCACTGTTGATATACAATGGTACCTTCAATTTCTGAATGTTGACTTTGTATCTCGATGTTTTGCCAAATTCCCTTATTAGGTCAAGCAATATTTTTTGTGTGAATTCTATAGGGTCTTCTAAGTACACTATCATGCCATCTGCAAACAGTGACAGCTTTATTTATTCTTTCCCAATTTGGATTCCTTTTATTTCTTATTCTTGTATGATTGCTGTGGCTAAAATTTCCCATACAATGTTGAATAAAAGTGGTGAAACTGGACACCCTTGTCTGGTGCCTGATCGTAGGGTGAAAACTTTTAGTTTTTGAGCATTTAGTATATTGGCTGAGGTTTCTGATATATGGTCTTTATTAAGTTGAGGTATGCTACCTCTATACCCGCTTTGCTCAGTGTTTTTATCATAAATGGGTAGTGTACTTTATCAAATGCTTTTTTGGCATCTATTGATGTGATCATGTAATTTTTTTGGTATTGTTTATGTGGCATGTTGCATTTACTGTTTTGCATATATTGTACAATACTTGCATCCCTGGGATGAATCCTGCTTGATCATGATATATGATCATTTTATGTATTGCTGGATCCAATTTGCTAATATTTTATTAAGGATTTTAGCATCTATGTTCATCAAAGATATTGACCTGTAGTTTTCTTTCTTTGTGGTGTCTTTACCTGGTTTTGGGATTAGGATGAGGCTGACTTCATAAAAAGAGTTTGGGAGTCCTCCATGTTCTTGGATTTTTTGGAACAGTCTTTGAAGGATAGGAGTTAGCTCTTCCTTAAATGTTTTGTAAAATTCTCCTGTGAAAACATCCAGTCCAGGGCTTTTGTGTGCCAGGAGTTTTTTGATTACTGTTTCAATTTCGTCTGCTGTTATCAGTCTTTTCAGGCTTTCTGCTTCTTCTTCATTCAGTTTTGGAAGATTATATTTTTCTAAAGACTTGTATATTTCACCCTGGTTTTCAAATTTCTTGGCATATAGTTGTTCATAGTAGTTTCTTACAATCCTTTGCATCTCTATGTTATCAGTTGTAATCTCTACTCTTTCATTTCTGATTTTGTTTATTTGGGTCCTCTCTCTTTTTTCATTGATGAGTCTGCTTAAAGGCTTGTTGATTTTGTTTATGTTTTCAAAGAACCAGCTCCTGGATTTACTGGTCCTTAGAAATGTGCTTTTAGTCTCTGTGTCATTTAATTCTGCTCTGATCTTGGTTATTTCCTTCTTTCTACTCACTCTAGGCTGTGTTTGTTTCCGTTCCTCCAGTTCTTGTAGGTGTAGGGTTAGGTTGTTTGTTTTAAATGTTTCTATCTTTTTTGGCAGGCCTGTATCACTATGAACTTCCCTCTCAGGACTGCCTTTGCTGTATTCCATAAGTTTTGGGTTGTTGTGAGTCCATTTTCATTCATTTCCAGAAACATTTTGATTTCTTCCTTGACGTCATTCTTGATCTGTCGTGAATCCCAGCCAGCAGGATTCATATGCCATGGTTGCATGTAAATAATTTTACATGTAATTTTATAATGGACTAGAAATTCTGGGACCATGTGTCCCCTCCATTATGATCTTGGAGAGGACCTGAACCACATGTCAACTGGCCTTTTATTGCCATTTCTTGGGTACTTTACATATGAATGGTCTTCATTAACTATGCATGAACTGTAGATTTACATTAGGTGCTAGATGCCCAAGATAGCACATCAAGAGGATAGATATGCAAATAGAAAGACAATAGGCTTGGGCTGAACTCTGGTCTGAGGAAGCTAGGCATGCATTAGCATAAGTCCTTTTGATCCAGGGAGAGAGAGATTTTTAGCAAGAGCAAGGTTTTATTTTAAATCTAAGGAACATGCTACCCTGATTTCCCCACAGGAAATTCTGCTTCCACGAACATGGGTCCTGTATGCTGACTTTATATTTCACGAGAGACCATGCTCTTATTAGACGTGAAAACATAAGAGCTTCATTTCCCAAGGTGGATGCATGAATTTCCTTTATTGATACATTCATCATTTAATAGCATACTATTCAATCTCCATGAATTTGAGTGTTTTTGAGTTTTTTCCTTGAGGTTCATTTTGAGTTTGAGGCTCTTGTGGTCTGAGAAGTTGCTTCATATAATTTCAGTTTTCTTGAAATTTTTTAGGTCTGTTTAGTGTCCTATCATGTGGTCTATCAAAGAGAGAATCTTAAAAGCAGCAAGAGAAGAGCAGTTTATTACCTACAATGTTCCCATAAGTTCCCATAAGACTTTCAGCTGATATCTCCACAGAAACTTTCTAGGCCAGAAGTGATGGGCAAGAAATATTCAAAATGATGAAAAGCAAGGAATTACAACCAAGATTACTCTACCCATTGAAGCTATCATTTAGAATGAAAGGTCAAATAAATTGCTCCCGTACAAGAAAAAGCTAAATGAGTTCATCAAGACCCAGTCAGTATTACATAATATATTAAAGCGTCTTTTTTAAAGAAGAAGAAAAACAGATAAAAAAATGTGTCAACTGAATAAAAAACAAAATGAATTAAGAAGCATAACAGAAATGTACTCATAGTTATAGAAAATATTTTGACAATTAGCAGGGGGGTTGGGAGTATGGACAAAAGGTGAAGGGATTAAGAAGTACAAATTGGTAGCTATAGAATAGTCACAGGAATACAAGGTACAGCATAAAGAATACAGATAATAATATTGTAATAAGTATATACAGTGTCATATGGGTACTAGATTTATATGATGATTACTTCGTAAGTCATTTAGTAAATTATATAGTGTCTAATCACTGGGTTGTACATCTTTTTTTTTTAATTACTTTATTGTTGTTCAATTACAGTTATTTGCATCCTCTCCCTCCCCTCCCCCCTCCCCCCACCTCCCCCCAGCCTCCCACCTCCCCCTTAGCTCCCTCCATGTGTCCTCTACAGTGATTCCTGAAAACGCCTCTCCCCATTGTCCCCTCCCCACTC
>PVJI01031411.1:0-13153 GCA_004026765.1 Micronycteris hirsuta
AACAGTCCAGTACATGTTGGTCCTTTTGGGGTTCTGGCAGTAATATATTCCTCACTACAAATTTTACTTAATCTTATTGACGTTGCTTCTTACAAGTCAGCCCAACTTAAGTGGGCCCCTACAACAAAAGGCTCTAAAATCTATCTAAATTAAAATCAGCAGGCACCTCTATTAGTGCCCTTAAAAACTCCTTAACTATGGAGGCTATGGCAACCTCTTCCTATGACCCCTGGAATTTATGGATAAATTCATGGCCATCAATTTTTCAAGGGCTTCTTATGCAAGAAACTGCCCCTCTCAGCCTCATGCTAATCACTATGAAAGCAATAGCTCTCTACTAGGTACTCCTGAAAATAAATCTCAAACACAAAGTCTGTGTCCCTCCTTACCCAGCTTCCCATTATGCCTTAGGTCACAGACATAACACTTAACCAGAGGCAAGGCTGCTGAGGCCTCTTTAAGACAGGATGGTCCCAATTCTGGGTCCTCTGATGTATTCCACTATAGCAGGGGTATCCTCCCTAGTCTCAGCCCTTTGCTGATTCCATGATGCTGGAGGAAGTCAACCCTCTCCCAGCCCCTTGGCTTACTGAGAATCCCCTGGAGATTAATTGAATGAACATCAATAATTTTTCATAGATTCTATGAATGACATTGTCACCATCTTAAATGATGAAGCTCAGTGGAATATTGATGTTTTTATCTCCTTAGTGAAGACATTGTTGATAAAGGATGGGAACCAAGGGTAAATACAATTGGTCAAACTTCAGGAAATAATTTTAGCACTGGATTCCCTGGCTCCATCAAACAAGTGGTCCAATCCAAACAAAAAAAACAAAAACAAACAAAAAGATCCCATCTTCACATTTGTTACAAACTATTCAGACATTACCTCAAAGCTGTCCCCATCAGAGAAAAGAATTGTAGGAATCTCTTGCCTCAAAGATACACAAAATATAAATCAAAATCACACATGCCTACAGATACTAAGGCCACAATGCAAGGCCTTGGCAGGACACTCCACATCTCCTTCATAGTACAGGCATGTAACCAAATACATGTACAGGATAGTAACCAAGGCACACACATTTTACTTCCCAGAATACACAATGCTGAGCTCTCAAAACAAACAAACAAACAAACAAACAAAAAAACCCATTCAGTAGAACTTCTGTGCCCCTTATAGGTCCAAAAAAGTCAATGTGAGAGAAACATCAATTGATTGCCTCCCATACACACCCCAACCAGGGAACAAACCCTCCACCTAGGTATGTACCCTGACCAAAAATCACACCTGCAACCTTTTGGTGTACAGGACAATACTCCAGATCACCTGAGCCACGTGCCCAGGGCAAGTCCCTTACAGTTGTAAGTCCTCAGTCCTGCACTCATCCTGTAAGGGTTAGAGCCCAGGTCAAAGGTTTCAACTCTCCCGGCATCCACTAACTATAGATTGTATCTATGGACAAAAGAACCCGTCACAAAGAGACCCATTTAAGCCTAAACTTTTGCCATTCCTCTGCAAGATACATTCTGGAATATTTGGGTTATAAAGGGTAGATATTTGACCTGGGATCTCCCTATGATGCTCTCCAAAAAATTTAAATGTGTATTTCAGTGCCAATCCAACAAATAATATGGACCAGTAAACAGGGAGATAGAGAGCTCCACTCAGTAAATAGAAAGTCATATCCATAGGTAATAACAAAATCAACACCATATTTCATTATAATCAACATTTTCTTAGCAATAACACATGCTGGGGTAAAATTAACATCAGACAACAAAAACTTGTATATTACACAATTAATTGTTGATCTGGGTTGATCATTAGTATTTCTCTGGGTGCTTTCATTGGTTTGTAATTAAGAGGCCCAAACCCTCCCAATAAGCCATTTTTTTGAAGACATAACAAATATTGGGACCCACATACCAATGAATTTGGTTAATAAAAGTCCTACAACCAGATCTTGTTCTCATGCTTGCTACCAACCAAATCAACAACTGAAGCAAAGGACCCATAACAATTAGCTACAATATAGGGTCTGCCTCCACACTGATGCTGGACCTCCAACCTCAGTCACAGATATTTTAAGTGGAAAACAACTGACATTTTATTGACATCCAAATAGGGCCATTTGCTTTAAATATATTTGCAGGAGAAAATCTCTCATCATCTATCTGGATAAAACCTTAGACTGTTAGAAATATTTTATATTCAACTACTGTTAATGAAGGCTGATTAATTGTGCCATTGATATCCATTACCATAGTATCACAGAAGGCAACATCATATTTACTGGCTCAAGCCCCTAGACTTAAAAGATATGTATAAGTAAATTCCCACACCTAGGGCTTCTTTCTAATTATATAAGCAGCTTATCTTCTTTGTAATAATTGAGCTATAAAAACAAGAAGTTGTAACAACTTGAGTGTGCATCTATTTGGACAGGAGCTCACTTCTAGAGATGACATCACGTCAGTCAACATCACCCCCACCCAAGATCTTGGTACTAGAGATGACTTGTCCCATGCCAGAGATGAGTTCATTCTGACCACTAACACCTGAATTCCAGGTGTTACTCCTAGTAACACCTTTGCTCTGGTGCTGACAAATGGACACAAGGCATTTATTGCTTCTTTACATTGAAATTAAGGATTTCATTAATTCCCTGAGTCCTTTGTCTGCTTAACCCATGATCCCAGTATACTTTTGCTCCCTGACAAAATGTCCACCCCGACATGCCCTTGTCTTAAGGGAAATCTGCTAGAGGTTCCTACTATTTGTGCCATTCCAAAAATTAGTAGAAATTATCACTTTCACCAGGAAGAAACTGCCTCATATCAATCAATCCCTCAATCCCTTGTGCGAACTGAGGAAAGGACCACCTACTCCCCATGACTTCTGTTCTTCCTGCTATTTTGACTCAATACTTTTAACACCACCAAAATATTGTTAGAGACTGAAAATGTCAGATACATTTTCTTGGCTAATATCACATAAATGGAAAACTTAATTATGGGATGGCCTAGAAGGACTCCTCATATTTGTTTTCCTTTATTTTTTGTTCTCATGATGACAAGTTTGCTGTGTTGTTTAGGACAATGTAGGTCTGGCTCTCTAAAACTCCCCTCAACTATTCAGGCTACTCAAATGCCAAAGATAGTCAAGGTCAAAATTGAGTCAAGACATCAAGGGGTCAATTGTAATATGGTTCTTATATATGCTGCCTTGCTTCAGATTCGAGGCCTTGGCTAGAAGCTGGAGAGTTTCCCTTTTTTAGCAGTTAAGTCTACATCCCAGCCATACCTAAGTACAAGAAATTACAATCATCAATGTGATGTATATTACAAGAATAATCCTAGTTTTGTGAAAATCCATGTGCTACTGAACAGAATTATGCAGGTGCATGATGTACCTCATGGTGAAAAGAAGGAATATGTGATCAAAGAATCAGAGGCTCCTGCCTTCTTCTCTAGATGATGTGCTAAGATTTACGCCAGGGGTCAAAGCACTGGGAAGGTTGGGGTCCTTACCTTGATATTATCACCAAACTTGAGCTTATCATGCTCTACCCCTCCTGGGAAATCAATTATTAAATTCTTTTTGTGAAGATGGGTTTCTTTGTATGACTCTGTCCCTCAGTATGTCTCCTTTTCTCTTCTCCTATAGAGAATATCTATGTGTGCTTTAATGTTTAATAAAGTAGATAGCACTGTCAGAAAAATAATTTCCACAGAAACCATAGCACTCTTTTCCAATGTCCCCCCTTTCTCCCTGCCTTGTGATCAATGTTGGTACTTTCTGTTAAGTGGCCCTGTGTAGTGTGTGCTATGTTCTTCCCAGGAAACTGAGTAACAAAACCATAAAACATTTTCTGATTTTTCTCTCAATATGCATCTTGTTCACCACACCTCACCTAAGGTAATATGGTTAAAACACACCCTAGTAGCAACCAGCAGAACATCTAACACCAGTTCCTGGTTTCTAATACCATTCTCCAGTAAAATGAAATAGGCTCTCTTGAATAAATGACTGATTCTAGGACTAGGGCAGAAAATAGACAAGAAGAGCCAAGACCATCTGTAATGCTAGGAAATAAGGACATGCTAAAAACAAAACACAATAAAACAACAGCAACAAAAACCCACACATTAGGGGCACAGGAATCAAATGAAAGAGCTGCCAATGACCAAAGCTGGAAAAATGAAATTGTCTCCTGAGATGGCCTGCCTTCTGAAAGGAATCTTCAATTTACTTGCCAAAGACTTACAAACCAAGCTTCTGTATTCTGGGTGAAGGAGTGATGTTGAAGGGAGTGACTGGGGTATCTCACCATTCATCTCACTGTTTTTAATCTTTTCATTTTCAGCACACTAGCTCATCACAGCTTCATATGGGCCACATTCCCTGAGCCTCTGGTTCACCCTCTCCAAAAGCAAATGTCATTGTTAGAGATACAGTCTGGGGAAGGAAGAGCTAAAGACTAGGAAAGCTGAGCCAATTGTTTAACACTTCACATAGCTCCAACCAGTTTCTCTGCCTTTAGCTCTTCCCTGCACCCCAGATTTCAGAAGAATTAGTGTTACAGAACAGACCTGGAGGTAATGGGGTCCCTATGTCACTGTGGATTCTTTGCCCAATACCAAGGAACTGGAATTATGGCTCTCAATGCCAGAGTTTGGTGAAAAGGAAAGGAACTATTTATTTAAAAGTTACACAGATTTAGAGTAATGGTGGAACGTCACCATTAAAAATTCTGAAGTCTCTTAAAACACCTATAAATACACACAGCCCTTTCTTCCCCGCTTTGCCCAGTCAGGCCAGTCAGGGGTACCATATCTCAGGAAAAAAATAGAAGTCCGTGGCTCAATTAGCTCCCAGTTCTTCCCAGTAATCCATGCTCAGCTAGCAGCACAATCAGCTGTGTTGCCATGATCTCCAGTCCTTAATCCAAACCCACATGGCACCTTCTCATGGCCCACCAGCAAGAGTCCTTTCACCTCTTTCCTTCCCACCATGTCTCTCCTGCATTCTTCCGAACCACTATGAGAGCTCTGCATGTCTGCTATATCTTGATTTCCTGCTCCCTAAGCCATGTGGTAAAGGGAGCCCCAAAACCATGGGGCTCCCAAAACTGCGTTTTTAGACCCTGCATGGCTGCCGCACCTGGGTTTAAATCCCAGAACTAATCTTCCTCTGCAACCTCATTTCCAACTCTTACCACAATCTGCTACACCTGCCAGCACTCCTATATTTTTTCAGCCTTTCTTTTCTGCCGTAGTAAATTCCAGTAGGCATGGCCCAGTGGCATGGAACAAACTATCTCCAAGCTCTCAAGCAGGCAGGCGCTCTAACCAGGGGGAACCGCCTCCCAGTTATATCATGGGTCTAAGTCACTCCCATTTCCCTGGCTCAAAGTAAGGCCACAGCTAATTAATAGCAATAAAGGTAACTAGCTGTTATAAATATGTAAAATAACCATTTTTGCACATCAGGTATGAAACTGGCTAACTGTTTATATGCAAAATAACTCTCAATGGTCCTGCTCCATGTGTCCCATTCCCCAGTCCAGACTTGTTGGAGTGGGGATATCCTATATTATTATAGTTCCTGGACACCCTGAGTTCTGGATCCCATTACAAATCCTTAGTTTGGGGGTCCAGGCTGTACTCCATTAATTAGGGCTTTGAATTCTTGAGTTTTTCACCATTTGAAGTTAGGAATTGGATTACTTTACATCACCTACATTAGCCCTTCCAACCCCACTTCTGGCATTCAGATTTTAGCTTCCTTTAATCAGATAAATTAGCTATCTCTCCCTGCCAGATTTTTGTCAATCCCCAGTTGTTTTTGTTTGATTAGCATTTATTTATTTATTTATTTATTTATTTATTTATTTATTGCATCTCTCATCTGCTTTATGCCTCTTTTAAAAGTTATTTGGAGATCTGTGCAAAGCAAATTCTTCATATACTGAGGCTTAACTGATTCCATGAAGGACAACATTTTTTTATATTCAAATTAGAAGTATTGTCTATGTTTATACAATCACCCTATGTCTCTGTGAGATAAGATTTTTTTCTGCTGTGCTTGAATAAAAGATTTTGAACATACTTTTGCAAGAACATAAAGCAAATGGATAAAGAAGATATTTTTAGTTAAAAGTAAAGGCTATATCAAAATATTAAGGTCCAAAAAAGGGCAATTAATTAACTTTTGGAAAGGGAGAATAGATATAAATTAAATAGAGAATTCAAAACCAGGAGAAATAAGAGATTTTTTTGAAATGTTTAATATTTCAAATAGTTGGTGAGTGGTTACTTATCTAGTAGGTACTGATTTGCTGTAACTACAACAGAAAATACAAGATAAAAAAAAAAAACATGCCTGTCAGGTGTTCACATTTTAAATATAGGAATAACAATGGTGATAAATGCTCTGGAGAAAAATTATTCCAAGGAAATAGAGCTTGGCATCAATAAAAGGGAATAAAAGATCTTTTTGAGATGTTGATATTTGAGCAAAGTAAGATTTTGTGAGAAAATATTCATTGATACAGTTACCTGGATGAAGGGTAATGTAAGCATGAGGGACCTTCAAGTCCTGGGTTGGCCAAAAAGTTCTTAAGCTTGCTCTAGTAGTACTTAGTTGTCTTTAACTTCATTAGAGACAATTTTGTTAGACTGTGTTGTGATAGCTGTCACATTAGCATATATTTAAAGAAATCAAAATTGGTGAATTTTTGTGTAGCCACTTTAATATTGAAGATGGAAGAAAATATGCAACATTTTCATCATATCATGCTTTACTATTTCAGGTAAGGTAAAAGTACAACTGAAATGCAAAAAAAAATGTGCAGTGTTAAAGAAGGTGCTGTGACTGATTGATCATGTCAAAAGTGTTTTGTGAAGCTTTGTGTGGAGATTTCTTGCTGGACAATGCTCCATGGTCAGGTAGACCAGTTGAAGTTTATAGTGATAAAATTGAAACATTAATTGAGAACAATCAATGTTATACCACACAGGAGATAGCCAACATACTCAAAATATCCAAATCAATAAAGTTATTGGTGATAATGAAAAGTGTGTCTTTTATATTACTGGAAAACACACACACACACACACACACACAAACTTTTTGGCCAACTCAATGTAAAAGCCTTATGATTGAAGATACCTAGTATACCCAGGAAATAGCAGGTATACTAAGGATAACCATGTAATCTGAGAAAAAGGGATATTTCATTTTTTTCTGATCTACATTACTTCATTTATGTATTTTCGCCTTATTGCACTGGCTAAAACTTCCAGTATTATAAAGTAATTCCAATATATATTTGGAACTATATACTTCCAAATATAATTTCAACTCCTTATTAGTTAAGGAGCAGTTACATTTACACAGTTCTAAAATTATTTCGGCCCTTTGAAGGCAACCACGAGGCTGATGTGGCTCCCAGTGAAAATGAGTTTGACACCCCTGATGTATAGTACTGGTGGTCTGAACTTACATCTTAGCCTTTTTCTCAAACTTAGGGGGAAATAATTCAATCTTTCCAAGTCAAATATGGTATTAGCTGTAAATTTTTTAGATGTTTTCTTGAAAATTGCAGAATTTCTGCTCTATTCCTAATATTGCAAAAGTTTTTCTTTATCACGGATCAAGTTCATTGATTGGTTTTTATATATCAAAGCAGTCCATATCCCTGTAATAAATTTAGTCATGGTGTATAATAATTCCTTTTATATACTGCTTTGTTTTCTTGCAAAGATAAAACCTTTTATTCCTTCTCATTATAATGGTGCATATAAAATATTTCATTTAAGTTTTACAGTCTTTAACAAACATATCATAAGTAAACAAAAAGGCAAACAAGACAAAACTAGAATACTAGCTCTAGAAATAGCTTTTGACAGCAATTTGTCCAGCCCTCACTGTCAGAAGCATAATGTAAGGCCACAGGTTAAGAGAATTTCTCAATAACATAAGCTAAGTTAGGCAATATGGTATTTATGCATAGTCAGTATATGCAGTACTTCCCATAGATAACTGATGTAATTGAAATAAAATCTCATTGATTCTTGCAGTTAAAAAGTCATAGACAGAAGATATTTGTTAATCACATTGCTCACTGACTTAATTCAGGGGGAAAACATGACATTTTGTTCTTTTTTCTTTTAAATTATATTGTTGAATTCTATTTGCTAATATTTTATTAAGAATTTTTGTGTCTATTTCTTGCCATTCCCTTCTGTCTTGGAGCATTTCCATTGAGAAGTAAGCTGCTAGTCTTTTCAGGGCTCCCTTGTATGTTACTTCCTGTTTTTCCCTTGCTGCCTTTAAGATTCTCAGCATCACTAGCCATGAGAGAGATGCAAAATAAAACCACAATGAAATACCACTTCACACCAGTGAGAATGGCTATCATAAACAAATGAACAAACAACAAGTGTTGGAAAGAATGTGGAGAAAAGGAAACCCTAGTGCACTGTTGGTGTGAATGCAGCCTGGGGCAGCCACTGTGGAAAACCGTACGGAATTTCCTCAGAAAACTAAAAATGGAACTGTCTTTTGACTTGGCAAATTCATTGCCAGGATTATATCCTAAGAAACCTGAAACACCAATCCGAAAGAACCTATGTACCCCAATGTACATAAAAGCACAATTTACAATAGCCAAGTGCTGGAAGCAACCTAAGTGCCCATAAATAAATGAATGGATCCAAAAACGGTGGTACATTTAAACAATGGAATTCTACACAGCAGAGAGAAAGAAGGAGCTCCTACACTTTGCGACAGCATAGATGGAACTGGAGAGCATTATGCTAAATGAAGTAAGCCAGGCGGTGAGGGACAAATACCATATGATCTCACCTTTAACTGGAAAATAATCAAAAGAAAACAGCAAGCAAAATATAACCAGTGACACTGAAAGTAAGAACAATCTGACAGTAACCAAAGGGGAGGTGAGAAGAGATAATGGGGGAAAGGATTTTCAGGAACTACTATAAAGGACACATGGACAAAACCAAGGGGGAAGGTAGAAGCAAGGGAGGGAGTGGGGTTTGGCTGGGTTTGCAGGGATTGGTGGGGGGAAAATTCAGACAACTGTAATTGAACAACAAAAAAATAATTAAAAAAAAGAATTTTTGTGTCTATATTTATAACATATATTTATACATAGTTTTCATTTTTGTATTGTCTTTGTCTGATTTTGGTATAGGAAATATAAAGGCTTTGAAAAATTAAATATTATGTTTGTTTCCTCTTTATTTTCTGGAAGATATTTTATAGGATTTTTATTAATTTTTCTTTGATGGAGTTCTACAACGAAATCACAGGAACCTTGAGATCACATTTTTAGTTACTTCATTACAAGTTCCATATCTTGAATAGTTATAAAGAGAATCAAATAAACCATTTTGCATTTTTGTGAACTGTAGTACCCTGAACTATTTGAGAAATTGGCCAATTTCATCTCTTTTATTAAACATATGTATGTAGAGTTGTTCATAGTATTCCCTTATTCTCTTTTTGATATCTGTAGTATTTGTAGTAATACCTTCTATTTTATTCTGAATATCAGCATTTTGTATCTTCAGTCTTTTTTCTTTGTCAGTCTTACTGGGGGCTTGTCAATTTTATTGATGTTTACAAATAAACTGGTTTTAGTTACATTAATTTCTTCTATTGCTTTTCTATTTTAATTTCATTTATTTCTGTTCTTACATTGATCATTCCCTTCATTCTAATTCCTTTGTGTTTATTTTGCTCTTCTATTTTTAAGTCCTTGGTGCGGGAACTCAATTATTCATTTGAGATTTTTTTTTTCTTTTTTAAAGTGTGCAGCTAAAGCTATTTCCCTCTCAATACTACTTTAACTGAATCCCACACATGTGGACATATTGTATTTTCATTTTTATTCACTTAAATGTACTTGTTAATCTCTTGATTCAACTTATTTAGCTCATGTATGATTTAGAATGTGTTGATTCATTCCAAAGTGTTTGGAGATTTTTCTCTTATCTTTCTGTTTTTGATTTCCAGTTTTATTCAATTTTAGTCAAAGAACACACTCTACTTTTATTTTTTTTTAATTTCTTGATATTTGTTTTATGGTCCATAATACGTGCTATCTTGATAAATCCCCTCTGTTGTTTCTTTAAAAGAATATGTAGTCTTTGATATGTTCTCTAAATGTTCATTAGATCAAGTTGGTTGATGTGTTATTTAATTCTACATTTTTTGTATTTTTGTCTAGTTTTATTATCAGTGTTTAAGAGAGGATGTTGAAGTCAATTGCTCTAATTGTGGATTTCTCTATTCATCCTTTCATGGATTTTGCAGCTCTGTTGTTTAATTCACACACATTAGTGATTGCTAGTACTTTTGGGGGATTGATTTTTTTATTGCTGTATAATGTATCTATCTATCCCTGGTGATTTTCTTTGCTCTAAACTCTACCTTAGAGCCAATAACTCTGCACTGACAGTTCTTCCGCCACCTCCAGCTATTAAAAACTACTATGTCACTTACTTCCAGTTTCCACTTTTTCTGGGGAAAAAAATCTATCATTTAAATTGTTTTTCCCCTATTGCTAAATTATTATTTTTTCTTATTCTTTTAATTTTTTCCCTTTTGCCTTTAGTTTTCAGGATTTGACTACAATGTGCCTTGGCATAGTTTTCTTTGGATTTATTCTTTTGAGATTTGCCCCACTTCTTGAATGTATAGTTTATGTCTTTAGCAAAATTTTGGGAGATTTTAGTCAGTATTTCTTCAAGTACTCTTTGAGCTCTGTCCTTTTTCTTTTTCTTGGGACTCTTAAGAGACAAATGTTAGATATGCTGTTATAGTTTCATGGGTTTCTCCTTTTTGAGCCCAATATATTTATTTTGTTCAGAAAGTTTAAACTTTATTGTTCTCTTCCTGATTACTTAATTCATTCCTCTGTTCTCTCCATTGTGCTGTTAAGCCCATCCATTGCGTTTTTATTATAGCTGTATTTTCAGTTCTACAATTTGAATTTGCTTTTTCCTGAGACTTTCTATTTATTCACTTGTTTCAATCCTGTTTGTAACAAACATGAAGCAATTTTATGACAATTACTTGAAAATCCTTGTTAAAAATTGTAACATCTGAGTCATTTCAACATTGGTAATTGTTGATTTTCTTTTCTATTTCAAGGTGAGAATTTTCTGTTACTGCTGGTCATAATGGGAATTGCAGCTGCCCATCAGGCCTCCATTGATAAGACCCTGGCTGGGAGAAGTGCTCCATTACTGCTCCCTGAGATGTTTCAGCTGACACCACTGTGAAGATGGTCTCTTTATCAACGAGATTAAGTAGAATTCCTGACTTTCCACTAAGCCTCCACTTTCACATACTCTGGGATGTGGAAGAGAAAAACATATTCTTTAAACATAAAATTTCTCAATCTATAGTACAAACGAACAGATGAAGTCATTTTCAAGGGAGAAAAGTAATAATCATACCATTAACAATCATGACAATTTTGGCCAAACATTTACCTATTAGGGAAATACAGGGTATGTATATCCTATATGTAACATAAATTAAATGAACCTCATTTTTACATTATTATCTGTTTTATTATACCAAACTTTTATGGTACTTATTTCCAGAAAAAATGTAAATTTTTGCCCTTTAGTCTACATTTAATATAATTGAAGTATATTAATGGGATACAACCAGGAGCTCCCTAACAAAGGATTTGAAACAGGGTCCAGAAATCAGGGTATCCAGGAAATATAAAACTATGGGATACCCCGCCCCTACAAGTCTGGACTAGGGCATGGGACACATGGAGCAGTGCCATTGAAATTTATTTTGCATATCAACAGCTGGCCAGTTTCATACCTGATATGCAAAAATGGTTATTTTGCATATCAACAATTGTAACTAGGGAAATATGCATAACTTTGACCCATGATGTAACTGGGAGGCAGTTCCCCCTGGTTACTGTGCCTGCCTGCATGAGAGCTTGGAGATGGTTCACTCCATGCCTGCCTAGACTTACTATGGCAGCAAAGAAAGGCTGGAAAATGTGGGAGTGCTGGCAGGTGTAGCTGATTGTGGGAGGAGTCATAAATGGGGATACACAAAAATAAATTCAAGGTGGATAAAAGATTTAAGTGTAAGTCATGACACCATAAAAGTTCTAGAGGAAAACATCAGTAGGAAAATCTCAGACATTCCATGCAGCAACATCTTCAATGATATGGCCCCTAGAGCAAGGGATATAAAGGAAAAAATAAACAAATGGGACCTTATCAAAATAAAGAGCTTCTGTGAGGCTAAAGAAAATAGTATTAAAATAAAAAGAGAACCAACCGTATGGGAAAACATATTTGCCAATGATACCTCAGACAAGGGTTTGATCTCCAAAATATATAAAGAACTCATACTACTCTACCCCAGGAAGACAAAAAACCCAATGAAAAAATGGGCAAAAGACATGAACAGACACTTCTCGAAAAAGGACATACAGAGGGCTCAGAGACATATGAAAAGATGCTCAACATCATTAGCCATCAGAGAGAGGCAAATTAAAACCACAATGAAGATACCACCTCACACCAGTCAGAATAGCCATCATCAACAAAGCAACAGATAACTGTTGGAGGGGATGTGGAGAAAAGGGAACCCTGCTGCACTGTTGGTGGGAATGCAGACTGGTACAGCCACTGTGGAAAACAGTACGGAACTTCCTCAGAAAAATGAAAATGGAACTGCCTTTCGACCCAGCAATTCCACTACTGGGATTATACCCTAAGAATCCTGAAAAACCAATTCAAAAGGACCTATGCACTCCAATGTTCATAGAAGCACAATTCACAATAGCCAAGTGCTGGAAACAACCTAAGTGCCCATCTACAAATGAATGGCTCAAGAAACTATGGTACATTTACACAATGGAATTCTACGCAGCAGAGAGGAAGAAGGAGCTTATACCCTTTGCAACAGCATGGATGGAACTGGAGAGCGTTATGCTAAGTGAAGTAAGCCAGGTGGTAAGGTACAAATACCATATGATCTCACCTTTAACTGGAACATAATCAACAAAACAGAAAGCAAGCAAAACATAACCAGAGACATTGAAAGTAAGAACAGTCTGACAGTGGCCAT
>PVJI01031412.1:0-13149 GCA_004026765.1 Micronycteris hirsuta
GAGAATCACTGTAGAGGACACATGGACAGAACTAAGGGGGAGGAGGGAGGTTGGGGGGGTGGGATGGGAGGGGAAGGGAGGGGGGAGGGGAGAGGCTGCAAATAACTGTAATTAAACAAAAAAAATTAATAAAAAAAAAACAATAAGCTTTCAAGAAAAAAAAAAAAGATGGCTGGTAGAGCAGCCCCATGTTGTGCAGGTGACCAGCGCCTCGTACACCTGCTGTGCTCAGTTGTCGGCTTGGGCTGCCCGGAGGACTGCGGCACAGCCCGAAGTTGCTGTAGCTGGAGGATGTCAGCTAGCTGCATGCCTTATGCTGATTAGCAAGCCCTTTCTCAAAGGCAGATGCAGCTGGCACACACCAATGGCTGCCATACCACATCAGTGTTTTGCACATCCACCCAGATGTGGTAGGTTAATAACGGCTCTCTCAAAGATTCATTCGCCTCCTAATCCCTGGAAGGCATGAGATGCTTCTTTTGTAAAAAGAGTCTCTGTAGATATGATTAGGTTAAGGATCTTGAGGTATTATTATTTGGGAGGACCCTACAAATACCATCAGAAGTGTCCCTATCAGAAACAGGCAGAGGGAGATCACACACACACACACACACACACACACACACACACACACACACGAGGCATTGTGAAACGGGCAGAGACTGGAATAATGTGTCCATAGAATGCCAGCAACTACCAAAGCTGGAAGAGACAAGGAACGGATTTCCCCCAGAATCTCCAGAGGGAGGCTAGCCCTACTGACACCTTGGCTTCAGAGTTTTGGTTTCCAGAATGGTGAGAGAATAAACTTCTGTTGTTTTAAGCCACAAATTTGTGGTTGTTTATTATAGCAGCCGCATGATACTATTATACCAGGTTTATATTATATTTTATATAACTTTGATTGAGATATAATTCATATACCATAAAATGCACCCTTTAAAATGTATAATTAAGTAGAGTTACAAAGATGTACAGCCTTTACCATGATCTACTTCCAGGACATTTTCATAACCCTCATAGCCATTATCAGCAACCCCCCTTTCTCCTTATCCCAGTCCCCATCAACCACAAATCTACTTTATGTCACTATAGATTAACCTTTTCTGAAATTTTGTGCAAAAGGAATCACACAAATGTGGCCTTTGGAATGGCTTCTTTCACTAAATATAACGTTTTCAAGGTTCATCCATGTTTTAGCATGAATCAGCACTTCATTCCTTTCTAAAAAATTTTATTTATTTATTTTTAGAGAGAAAGGAAGAGAAAAAGAGATGAAAAGAAACATTGTGTGGCAGAGAAACATCGATTGGTTGCCCCTGGAACAGGCCCCAAACAGGGACCGACTGCCACCCAGTATGTACCCCGACCAGGAATTGAACTGGCAATATTTTGCTGGATGGGATGAAGCTCAACTAACTGAGCCACACCGGTCAGGGCAGCACTTCAGTCCTTTTTATGGCCAAATAATATTCCATTGTATGGATATTCCACTTTTTGTTTTTGTTTTTTTTTAAATAGATTTTATTGATTATGCTATTACAGTTGTCCCATTTCCCCCCCTTTCTTCCCCTCCACGCCCTCATTCCTCACCCTTTAGTTTTTGTCCATAGGTCATACACATAAGTTCTTTGTCTTCTACATTTCCTATACTATTCTTAACCTCCCCCTGTCTTTTTTCTACCTACCATTTATGCTACTTATTCTCTGCACCTTTCCCCCTCTCTCCCCCTACCACTCCCCTGTTGATATCCCTCCATGCCTTATATAAATCCCTTTAACATTTCATATAATAAAGGCTAGGTCTTGATAAACTCCTTGAACTTGACCTTATCTGAGAAGCACTTTATCTTCCCTTCCATTCTAAATGATAGCTTTGCTGGATAGAGTATTCTTGGATGTAGGTCCTTGCCTTTCATGACTGGAGTACTTCTCTCCAGCCCCCTCTTGCTTGCAAGGTCTCTTTTGAGAAATCTTCTGACACTCTTATGGGAATTCCTTTGTAGGTAACTGTCTCCTTTTCTATTGCTGCTTCTAAGATTCTCTCCTTATTTTTAATCTTGGGTAATGTAATTATGATGTGTCTTGGTGTGTTCCTCTTTGGGTCCAACTTCTTTGGGACTCTCTGAGCTTCTTGGACTTCCTGAAAATCTATTTCCTTCACCAGCTTGGGGAAGTTCTCCTCCATTATTTGTTCAAATAAGTTTTCGATTTATTGCTCTTCCTCTTCTCCTTCTGGCACCCCTATGACTTGGATATTGGGACGTTTAAAGATGTCCTGGAGGTTCCTAAGCCTCTCCTCAGTTTTTTGAATTCTTGTTTCTTCATTCTTTTCTGGTTGGATGTTATTTTCTTTCTGCTGATCCACTCCATTGATTTGAGTCCCAGTTTCCTTCTCATCCCTTCTCATTTGTTCAAGTAATTGCGACAATCTTTCTTTGAATCCTGTGAGCATCCTGATTACCAGTGCTTTGAACTGTGCACCTGATAGGTTGGCTATCTCTTCGTCACTTTGTTGTATTTTTTCTGGATCTTTGATGTGTTCTTTCATTTGTGCCATTTTTTTTCTCGGTGCGCCTGTTACTTTAAGGGGTGGAGCCTTAGGTGTTCACCAGGGTGGGGTAACCCATGTGGTTGTGTTGTGACGCTGTCTGTGGGGGCGGGGCCTGAGAGACCAATGGCGCTTGCTCTGTTCTCCGCACTTCCACAAGCAAGTTGGGCCCTTCTTTGCTGGCTCCAGGGTGAGTGGACGGACCTGCACAGTTCCGAGTCCCTGTGGGTCTCCCCAACGAACTCTCCTGTGAGGCCGGGAGTTCCTCCCGCTGCCGCCTCAACCCCCACAGGTGTTTTCAGTTGGTGATTTGAGGCTTTATTTCCGTGCGTTGGTGGGCCACGCGGTCTGTTCCGCTCCCCAGCTTTTCCTCCCGGTTTATCTGCACGAGAATGAGTGACCGCCCGGTCCACCAGTCTCGGCCCTGGTTTCGCTGAGTGCGCCTGCCGCGTTTTGGCCAGGGGCACCCACCACGGGCCTCTCCGGGCAGCTGGAGCGTTGCCGGTACCGCTCCACAAACCGCGTCTTGCTGAGTGCTCTCCACCCGGCTCCGCCCCGCTTACCGGTCTGGATGAACGTGTCTTCTTTAACTCCTTGGTTGTCTGACTTCCACTCAGTTCAGTTTTCTGTCAGATCTGGCTGTTTTTGCTTTTTAAATTGTTGTTTTTCCTCTTTTGGTTATTCGAGGAGGCACAGTGTGTCTACCTACGCCTCCATCTTGGCTGGGAGTCCCACTTTTTGTTTATTCATTCATCAGTGATGGACATTTCGGTATAATTTCTTGAAATCAAATTTCTATAGGGGGAATTTTTCTATTAGAATCTTAGGTTACCCAGATGTCAGTTTGAATTGCTCTTCCTCTTAATATTTTGAATAAATTCCAAATCTAAATATTCTCAATATTTCTACAGATCCTTAAGTTGGGGGAGTAAGGGAGGCTTAAATTTTCAGTTACCTCTGGCTCCTATATTCTGCATTGGCTGAATTATTGTTCTTTGTTTTGAATATTAGGGCTGATTCTTTATCTCTGTATTGATGTGACGCCAAACTTGGAACTCAACTCCTTTCTTTTTCCTCTATTTCATTTCCAACTTTTGTTGCAAGTGACAATAAAAGAACTCAAATCAGCAAAGATTTTAGCATCTTGAGTAATGGTTCTCAAACTTTTTGGACCCAGGACTTCTTTATATTTTTAAAATTATGGAGGATCCCAAAAGGATTGTGTTTATATAGGTTATATCTATTGAGATTTATTGCATTAGAAAGTAAAAATGAGAAAAGCATAAATATTGATTTAAAAATAGCAATAATAATCCTAATGTATGCTAAGAAATAATATATCTTTAATAAAACATAATTATATTTTACAAAACAAAAACATTAGTGAGAAGAGTGGCATTGTTTTACAATTTTTCAAATCTTTTTAGTGTTTAATAGAATACAGTTGGATTTTTGTATCTCCTCCTGCATTCAATCTGTTGCTTGTCATTAAATTATGAAGAAAATTTGGCCTCACAGACATGCGAGTTAGAGCAAAAGAGGAGCATTTTAAAAGCCTTGGCAGGTCGTTGTGGATATTTGTCTTTGAAATGACCCCAGAAACTTGACAAGTGGTGGTTTCTTAAAGGGTAGTTGCAATGTGGACTCTAAAACCACACCAGTGGTCTTTTCATACTTTGTTACATTAAAATCCATTAGTCTGTGTTGCCCATTGAATGGGTCTTTTACCCATGCAAGATTTTGTTACATTATGCATTGGTCATTTGGAAAATACCATGTCACTGAGTTATGTAGATCTTCCAAATGTTCCATTATACAATAGCAAAAAATCACATTGGTTTTTATTGCTACCAATTTCATCAGAAAAGTCTTTAAGCATTGGTAACCTGTTAAATTCACAGTATTGAATACAGATTTCTAAATCCTAATTTTCACTTGAAAGCTTGCATTTTATCCTTGGCAAAAATATTGTCAGTTGTTTTCCTTGAAGCTAAAGGCTCACTTTATTTTCAATAAAATGTCTGCCAAAGATCCCAATCTGAATAAGCATGCTTTGCCTGCCAGCTGTTCTTTCAAATAAAACGGTATTACATGAAAAAGCAGCTAGTCCAGTTTGTAAATCAATGCACAATCGTTCTGCCTGGAGACAGCTATTTCACATTAGTATACAATAGTTCTTTATGTGTGCTTCCTGTTTCATCTTACAGAATGTTTAACAGACATGTACTCAACTCTCCATTTTTAATAAAATTAATAATTTTTACTGATTCTTCAAGAGCATTCTTAAATGAAACCTATTTTTTTTTAGTTAGTTTGGTAAAGAATATTCTGACCCCTAGCACAGTTTAGGGCCACTGTCTTAATATGAATCTAGGGGCCAGCAGTTCCATTCACCATTGTTTTGTGTTACCAATAAAAATGTTAACACAGTGGGCAAAAAACTCAATGTCATAGTAATATTATGAAATTGTTTTTTTATCTCATAGACCCCACGAAAGGGTCCCCAAGGTCCCCTGTGGTCCATGGGTGAAGGTCTGAGAACTACTGCCTGAGAGTATCTTCTTTTGCCCAAACGCAATACTCCTAGGAGCTTTAAGCCCTCATCATGGCAGCCACGGAGCCCTGGTAGAGCAGGCAGGGGGCTGCAAGCTTCACCATTTCCCACTGAAGTTAGGCATGAGACAAAGAACCTTTGACCTGTTTAATCTACCAACCATCTATTTATCATCTGCCTTGTTTGCTATCTATATCATTTAGTTCACATGATTTATATTATAAGGTATAGCAGTGAACTTATCAATAAAATTTTGTAAATATTTTATAGTTGATATGAAATAAATTGTTGAGATAAAGATAATCTTTCAGCTTGACAAATGAAGCCGTTCACCCTTAGACCTAGGTGGTCCAAGGATAAAAGTCACTTATAAAAGCAAAACAAGGGCAGAAATCAATTCTGGTAGCTCATACTGGCAAAATCCACATTTGTGTACCAAAAATAATTATCATTTTACCAGAATCTAATAAGATGGCATTCTCTACATGAATTCTGTGTCTATGAATTGCTGTTCAAAATGGGTGACATTTCGTATTGATGAGTAACTTCACAGGGCACAGAAGTTCCTTGTTTTTTTTTTAAGCATATGTTTCAATTTATACCAGTTTCAGTTTAAGCATCGAGATCAAAAAGCTGTTATGTGGGTGTGGAGTTATACTATAACAATTCTTATTATGGTTCTGAGGATTTTAAAAAAGGAAATTTCAGTGTTTTCAAGTGACATAAAAGGACTTGCTTTATCCCAGTAGTAACCAGTGAGAAAAAAATAGAAACCCACAGAAAAATACTACTTTAAGGGAACAAAGATGTGATATGCAGATGTCTTGAGAGATATTGGGATGTTTGATCAAATGCCGGCTAGGGTTTCTTCTAGAGAAAGTGCTCTGATCCTAAGAGTTAAAAATCTAGTGAGGGAACTGATCTGAAACAGAGACCCCCAAAATGGCAATGCAGCTCATTCATTCAGACAGCAATTAAAAAAAAAAATGAGCGTCTGCTGTATTCCAGGCACAGTGTACTTAATCTGAAGGGTTTTTGAGGAACACGTATAAAGGACACATAGACAAAGCCAAAGCGGGTAGGATCGAGGGTGGAGGCACGGATGGGTGGGGTGGGGGGAGGGGAGGAAATGGAGGCAACTGTACTTGAAAACCAATAAAAAATAAATTAAAAAATTATGAATATATGCCAAATCTGTGTGTCGGCATTTACCAAATACTTAACAACTGTTCAGCGATGCAGTGATACGATCCAGGAACACGGACGCGTGGCCCAAGGCTGCAGGCGCGCATATAGTCCCCTGCTCCTCACGTTTGCTTTCACTCTGACTCACCGGCAACTGATCTTCTTTTTGGTCTTTCACCCTCTCTTACCCATCTCCTTCCTTCCCACTTCACTCCTTTATTCCACAAATACTGCTTGGTCGTTACCTGTGTGCTAGACTCTCTGCTGGGCACGAAGAATACAGTCATGAACTAGGCAAACAGGTCCGTTTGGCACTTGCAATCTAGCTGAGGAGAAAAATCATTGCATAACGAATTACAATTCTGGTAAGTCTTACAAAGGAAAAATGAAAGGACCATGTAGGTTGGGACTTAGATTCTGCCTTGTGTACAAGTCAGGCAGCCGGAGTCACCAGGAGGATGACTAATTGTGCAAGCCCAAGGACCAGGGGGCAGAGGAAACCACATTAGGGTGACCAACTGTTGAGGTTTGCCTGGGACTGAGAGGCTTCCTGGGACATGGGACTCTGTCCTAAAGCTGAGGAAGTCCTCAGTAAAAGCAGATGAGTTGATCATGCTAAGCAACCCCCATCCCAGGACATTTTTTTCTCTAGAAAAAGGCGATTGGCTCCTTCAGAAATGATGAACCTCAGGCAGACACCTGGTAGTGACACAGAATTTCTCTTCCTTGCCATCTAAAGGGGGTGGAATACAAAGGGATGGATTGTAAAATGAATGAACTTTGTCACAGCAGACCTGAGAGCAGATCTCTGCCACCACAGAACATTGTTCAGTGTGGCACGGGGGGTTTTGAGTGGCCCCGAGCTCAGTAAGACTTCTTCAATTACAGGCAGTGGTATGATTAAGTGACTTTGCTATGGTTACAGAGCTAGTTGAGAGAATAGCTGATGCAGGTCTGGTTTCCATGGAAACAGACTCTGCAATGAAGATCCTGTTGCCGGGGATTTATTAGAGCTAGCTCTTTGGAGCGAGGGATGCAGGGTTGGGCAAAGGGCTGGAACTGTGATGCAGCTGTATCACTGGCAGGCCTTCGCGGGGAAACTAAAGTGGGGGTGAACCTGCAGAAATGTGTGGCCTGAGGCAAGAGATCTGAGTCCACCAGCCATTCTATCTAGCCTGACTCAAGGAGGAAGCGTAACCTTTCCGCAGAGGGCCCTTTCTTTCACTCAGCTGAGGCGAAGGGTGCTGAGTTCTGAAGGGGGAGTCAGGGGGGCACCCGGTCTAGAATATCAGGTCTTTGGGTTTCAGTGCAATGTTTCCATGACACCACGTGTCACCACTTATCAAGCACTGCCTGTAGACATCTTTAGGCTTTTGATTTAGCATGTAATTAAATAAATTTTCTGCCTCCAGAAAGATGCTGATCAGTGATGTAAAATCATAAAGTTGTTAATAATGAATGAATCTGTAGGCACAAATGGGGTATAATTACTGTGTAGTGCTTTCACTGAAAAATCCCCTGATTATTTCAGGTGGAAGCTGACATTTTAAATATAAACTGTGATGTGCCTATGAGCAAAGAATCAGACATTTTATAATGCTAGCATTTGCCAAGACACAATTGCGATGACATTTCCCTGCTGCTTGGAAAGTGTTCTGTGGTCTTTTAAGAAATTTCAAAACAAAATTAATAGGGAGTTGAGAAAATGTGTCTAAAAACTTGATTTTAAAAGATTAACATCAGTCAATTTTTTTTTTTTTTTAGTAATGTCTGTGAACTTTTTTTGAATAATGTCTGACTTTGATTTATTCAATTTGGGCTTTTCTTGAATAGCAATATAACATCATGTAACAAAACAAACAAAAATCTATGTTTTGTTGTATAAAAGTCGTGTATTTAGAGTTGAGTTTTTAATAAAAGAATCACATTTTTTGCCTCTATCTATGATGTGGTGAAGCGGCAGAAATAGCTACTCTCACACACGACTGCACCTTAGCATTGCTTGGGGACATAAAAAATGTTCAGGCCCCACGCTGCACACTATAAATTAGGGTCTTGATGTGGGTCCTATAGTTTGTACTTTATCCAAACTGTTCCAGTAATAATTCCTCTGCAGCCAGCTAGGCAGTAGTCTAGTGTCCTGACCGACTTTTGGGAAGTACTGGCAGATGCAGCTTCAGCTGCAGGCCCTGTTTTGTACTTAAGGAAGCCCTAAGTACATTTGCATTGTTGCAGAGACATCAGCGCCCTTCATCTCCAGAACATTTTCATCTTCCCCCAGTGAAACTGAGAACTCCCCATTCTCTCCTACGCCCAGCCCTTGGCAACCACAGCTCCATTTTCTGTCTCTGTGAGTGTGACTGGTCTAGGTACTTCACATAATTGGAATCATACAGTATTTGTCCTTTCATGACTGGCTTATTTCACTTCGCATAATACCTTCAAGTTTCATCCATGTTGTGGCACAGTGCCAGAGTTTCCTTTCTTCTTAAGACTAAATAATACTCCATTGTATGTATGTACCGCCTTGCAGATGGGCACTTGGGGTTGCTTCCACCCTTTGGCTTTGTGAATAATGCTGCTGGAAAATGGGTGTGTAAATATCTGTGTGAGTCCCTGCTTTCCATTCTTTCGGTTATATACCCAGAAGTGGAATTGCTTGGTCATACAGTGATTCTATTTTTAATTTTTCGAGGGACGGCCATAACGCTTTTCACAGCAGTTGCATTATTTTACATTCACATCATCATTGGGCAAGGGTTCAAACTTTTCCACATTCTCACTAACATTCTTCATTTTCTGGGCCTTACAAAAAAAGAATAACCATATAAATGGTGTGAGGTGGTATCTCGTTGTGGTTTTGATTTGCATTTCCCTGATGATTAGTGATGGAGAGCATCTTTTTATGTACTTATTAGCCATTTGTACTATCTCCTTTGGAGAAATGTCTATTTGAGCCCTTTGTCTGTTTTTACCAGCTTTATTGAAGTATGATGTTTTGACTTACGTATACATTATGAAATCAGTCAATCTAATTAACATACCCATCACTTCATGAAGCAGTAGTTATTTTCTGTGTGTAGTGTGAACGCTTCAGAGTAATCTCTCAACAAATTTTAATTATATAACACATTATCGTTAACTATTGTCACGAGGCTGTATGTTAGATTCCCAGAACACATTCATCTTCTAATGAAAACTTTGTGCCCTCTGACCAACCTCTCTCCATATCTCTCACCCCTCCGCCGCTGGCAACCGCCATTCTACTTTCTGTCGCTTCGAGTGTGATTTTTCTAGATTTCACATGTAAGCAAGATCCTGCAGTATTTGTCTTTCTGTGTCTGGCTTATTTCACTTAGCACCATGTCCTTCGGATTCATTCATGTGTAGCAAACATCAGGATTCTTTCTTCCACTTGGTTGAGTTGCTGTTGAAGAGGTTCACTAAATTTTGTTAAGAGGGCAATTCTGAATTCTTTGTTCATTAGTTTCCTTTGGTGGTGTCATGTTTACCTGCTTTTTTATGATCCTTGATTCCCTGTCTATGTATTGAGTAAGCGGCCCCCTCTTTGAGACTTCATAGGTTTGCTTTGGCAGAAACATCCTTCACTGTTCATCCTGAGGTTTTGGACTGTTCAGCTGGTATCATCCTTGGTCAAACGGGACTTGCCATGGGTCTATTTTGGAGCAACGCCACTGCCCATGTTTTGAGGTATCACTGGCTGGGAACAGTTGGATAGGACTGCTGGCTTGATTTCCTGTCCAAGTACAGCTACAGAATAGGCTCTGCAGTGGCCTGACTGGTTGGAGGAGGGGTGTTTTACTTTCAGCCGTAGGCAAGGTTATGAATTAGCTTCCTTTTCCTGGGTGGTGCGGAAGAGCACGCCACAGTTCTTATTTGGGGTCTTGAATCAGGCAGAAATGTTCACCAAGTTCCCTAGCCAGATAGGGTCACTGTCTTGTCTTTGCAAGATGGGCAAGGCCTCCAGTAGGGATTTCCATGTGGGGGCAGCTGCAAGTAGAAACTCAATCTTCAAAGGCCCGCATGCTCTTCGCTTTAAGCCCTGCTCCCTTCTCTGTCACAATCTCAACCCAGGACTCAAGCCCCACAAATTCCCCTTGATATCCCTATGAAGCCAAACCCAAGTGGGCCTCCCAGGAAGTGACCCACAATATTGGGGGAGCTAGATGACCACTTTGGGTCTCTTTTTTCCACTGGGGAAACTATAGGCCTGGGTGGGGGGTACCTCTTGGTGTGGTGCTGTGCCAGCCCAGTTGAGGGGCAATGTGGTCAGAGTGAAGCCCCTCCCCTTACATTTTTTTTTTGTTTTTTTTTTTTAAGATTTTATTTATTATTTTTAGAGAGAGAGGAAGGGAGGGAGAAAGAGAGGGAGAAAGGGAGGGAAACATCAATGTGTGGTTGCATCTCACATGGCTCCCACCAGGGACCAGCCTGCAACCCAGGCATGTGCCCTGACTGGGAATCGAACCGGTGACCCTTTGGTTCGCAGCCCATGCTCAATCCATTGAGCTACACCAGTCAGGGTTGTGGGGGTTTTTTTGGTTGTTTTTTTGGTGGTGGTGGTTGTTAACTGGAGGTGTTATACTATCCTTTCTTAAAGAATAATCCTCTAGGCATTAATGTTGAGAGGTTAAGGCTCTTGTCTGCATATTCTGCCGAAGTTACTTTTGGCTACTCTTCTGGAGAAACCCCAGGCTAGTAATCCTAATTGTATGTTACTCATTGCAACAATTGTGAAGATGGTTTCTCTGAATGAATATCACTTGCTAAACAGTGTATTTTGCTCATTGTGGAGTGGCAGGAACCTCTTAGACCTTCTGGTTTAATGTATCTTGAAATCCTTTGATTGGGAAGATGACTTTTTACAATTTGTTATCAACTAGCTACTTAATGTTCCATGATTCTTGTATCTTTCACTGGAAGTTCCCATATCCTTCTCCTCTTCTTTCATTGAGAACCTTCTGTATGCCAGACCTTGTACAAAACATAGGGAATGCAAAGATTAACGACAGTCCCTATCCTTGAAAAAATATATAATTTATATTGGGTTGGCCAAAAAGTCCATTTAGTTTTTTCCACAAAATAAAAGACACATTTTTCATTTTCACCAGTAACTTTATTGACTCGGATATTTTGATTATGTTGGTTCTCTCCTGTGTGGTATCAAGTTGATTGTTCTCAATTAATGTCTCTATTTGATCGCTATCAACTGCAACTGGTCTACCCGACTGTGGAGCATCTTCCAGCGAGAAATCTCTAGCATGAAACTTTGCAAACTGCTTTTGACACATTCGATCAGTCATGGCACCTTCTCCATACAATACGAAAATCTTTTTTTGCCTTTCAGTTGCATTTTTCCCTTTCTTGAAATAATAAAACATGATATGCCAAAAATGTAGCCTATTTTCTTCCATCTTCAATATGAAGATGGAAGAAATACACAAAAATTCAGCAATTTCAATGTTTTTAAAAAAATGCACACTAATATGACAGCTGTCACAATACAGTCTAACAAAATTGCTTGTAATGAAGTTAAAGACAGCTAAGCACTACTAGAGCCATCTTATGGAAAAAAAAATGACCTTTTTGGCCAACCCAATATTTATGGCAGGTGCCAATATAGAAATACGAACAAAATGCTGTGAGAACAGAGGTGGAGTGATTTCTAGGGGCAACGTGGTGGGTGATTGGGAAGACTTCACAGTGGAATTGGTATGTGAGCTGAATCTTGAAGTTAGTAGGAGTTTATCAGTTAAGAAGGGAGAAAAAGTTGTTCTGAGGAGACAGCAGGTGTGCAAGGGAATAGATTCATGGAAGTCTGTGTATCCTCTGGGGAAGAATGAGAAACACTATGAAGTAGGAACTGTGCAGTGAGAGAGAAGGTTGGAATGGAAAGTTGAGTCTTTGTTATAAACAGCTAAGAAGCAATGTAGGCATGTGAGGGCACTAGATATTTTTAAGACAGAGGAATGACATAAACAGTCTTTTTTTGTTTTGTTTTTGTTTTTTGTTTTTGGTGGGGGAGAATTATAACTCAGGCAGCAGTATGAAAGGTCACTTATAGGGAAGTGGGGCTGCAGCTAAATCAGTAAATGTGTACCTGATTTTAGTTTGTCTAAGATGTGAGAAGAAGTAAAGAGAGCAGGCATATGGAATCATTCTCAAAGAAGTTTGGTTTTAGAAACACAGTTTATGTTGAACTATAGCTGGAGTGGAGATCCAGTTTCCCCCACAGCTCAAGTTGAACCTGACCTTGTGTTGTGCAATGCTTTGTGTTTGGGTTGGTATTTCCTGGGACTGGTCAGATGATTTACTTCAGCAAGAGGCCTGTGGAGTAGCCGGTGAAGGGCAGTCCCAGGTGTCATTGATAAGAAGGAGAGAAGAAGCCCATTTAGCTCTGACTAGGGCTTCTGTTTCTTTGAAATTCTCTGGGCTGTAGTACCTGGCCCAAGGCTCTATCTTCACATGACTCTGTACAGGTGGATTTGGCGTGTTGACTTCATTTTGTGTTGGAATGCTGACATTTTGATAATGTGGTAACATCCCTCCCTATTTATTTATTTATTTATTTATTTATTATTTATTTTACTGTTGTTCACCTACAGTTGTCTGCATTTACCCCCCACCCCCAACCCCAGGCAAACCCACCTCCCTCCCTTGCTTCCACCCTCCCCCTTGGTTTTGTCCATGTGTCCTTTGTAGCAGTTCCTGAATACCCTTGTCCCCATTATCCCCTTCCCCCTCCCCTCTGCTTACTGCCAGATTGTTCTAAATTTCAATGTCTCTGGTTATAATTTGTTTCTCTGGTTGTATTTTGCTTGCTTACCTCACAAGCGTC